>JAOTQE010040117.1:0-21454 GCA_025631205.1 Nesometra sesokonis
ACAAATAAGTTTTCAGGTTTGTTTTGAAGGAATCAAGTGTGGGGGAGTTTCGAACGGATATAGGTATCTCATTCCATAAAGATGAAGCTGAGAAAGTGAAAGTTCGCCGTCCATATGTTTTTAATTTAAATTTAGGGATAATTCAAAGATTTTTGTTTGCAGATCTAAGACGGCGGGAAGGGTTATATGGATTTAGAAGTTTCGAAAGATAGGATGGTTGGTGATATCTCAAAGCTTTAAAACAAAGTATGAGAAATTTAAAAATGATACGCTGTTGGATAGGTAACCAGTGTAAGTTTCGCAAAATTGGTGTAATATGGTGACGCCTCGGAGTAAGAGAACACACCCGAGCAGCGGAATTTTGGATTTGTTGCAAACGAGCAATAGAATAAGAAGACGGACCAAACAAAAGGGAATTACAATAGTCCAATTTCGATGAGATGAAAGCATAACATGTACAAGTGTTTTGGCAGATTTTGAATTTAGATATTTACGGATTCTCTTTAAATTACGTAGATTTAGTCAATAATAGCAGTTTAATTTCTGCACCTACATATATCTTTACTCAAATGTCCTATTGAGTTCAAAGAATTGGGGTTTTCTAATTGAGAAATTAAACCTACCTTGAACAAGAGGTGCAACAAATGACCATGCATTAGTCTCTGGATCATACACTTCACAGGATGTTAGTCCTTTACCGCCGCTTGTACCTCCAACCACAAACAACTTGTCATTCAAAACGGTAGACCCTGAATTTAAAATAAACAATACAAAATAAATAATAAAATAAGGAAACTAAACTAGCCTTTGTATAATATTTTATAAAAAGACATGAATAATTTAAGTGTAATTTATTTAATGCTGTATAAAGTATTATTTCCAGGTTAGAGCAGTAAATAAGTGATAAGTTATTTTTGTACACTGTTTCACCATGCATTATTATTTAATGACTTAATATTTAAAATCAAAGTTCCATGAAATACTGCATGCCCAAATTTTAAAAAATGGTTTGAAAAAAAAAGAAAAAAAAAACAAAGGAAAAGTAACAGCACCCTTCCAATTAAGAACTCCTCTAATTAAAAGATCCCTTTGTTGCAACCCCAAATGAACACCAAAGATTTTTACTGAGATCATCAAAACTCAATGCCCAAAAGCCTTTAATTGTTGAGAGATCTGTAATAAATTGAGTGTCCAAGCCAAAACCCAACCTGGTCTATGGTGATGTATGTTGCAATATTAAATACAATATTGCAACATGTATTTTATCATCATCCTTGTTTTAGATAGGAACTGTGTTGCATGCCTGCCTCTCAGTCACCAAAAAATGTTGCAAAAAAAATTGTGTATTAGGCCTAAAAAAAAAAAATTATGTTGGCCACGACTGATAGTCAAAATCCCAAAAATCAGGGTCTTTTTTTTAAAATGTATGTACCTCACAATTTTTTGCCTAAATACATAAAATTATCCTGAAAATTCTAAGAAACACATAAGTTATAAAGAAATTCTGGGGATAAAAAAGGTCAAGCAACTCTGATCAAAGTATTCAATATTCTGTGCTTGGGCAACATCTAAGATATTTTTTAGGCTTTACATATACGAGGCATGACACGGAAGTTGTAGGAAAATTGAAAATTGAGTTATTGTTGCAATCATATTAAGCTTTTTGCATGTTTTATCTATAACTGAAGTTATTGGAAAAAATATAGACAAATTTTCTTTTTATTTGTTTATATTTCCTGTTGTTTATTTGGTTATTTCTCAATAACTTCCTGTGCGACAACTTGGTGCCATGACTACCCTCATATTTGTATGAAGAGATTTTTAAATTGTAATAAACATAATAAATACTCACCGGAACTGTGTCTTTCTGATTGTATATTTGCAATTCTTGTCCACTTATTTGTGTCCATGTCAAACACTTCGCATTGTTTTAGCTCCGCATGTCCATTAGATCCGCCAACTGCATACACCTTACCATGAATGACCCCAACCTCAAAGCGTCCACGGGGTAAGGTCATTGGTGCCAGAGATGCCCATTGATTGGTTACAGGGTCATAAATCTCAACGGTGTTTCGGCATTCACCACGATCATAACCACCTGAAATGAACAGTTAAAGTATGTCATTTAAATAACATGATCTACATTAAAAACTACTTCATTTGGAAGAATGTTTTAAACATGTTTCCAAGTAGTAATACTAAAGTCATGCATTTCCATTATGTTGAAAAAATTATATTAATTTTTAATTTGATGTGAAATTATTGAATAATGGGATTTATTGTAAAGAAGCGCATGGCAGTGTTGTTTGTTAATGGACTGTATACATCTAATATCCAAAGAGGGTCATTTAATAAATCAATATGGAATCCATAATAAAACATTAAAACAAAAAATGATTGTAGTTTATGAACAAATTTATTATAAGCAATATTTTACCAACAATACATTATAAATCTTGACCAAAGTGAGAGGTAGTTCTAAAATACATCATTTTAATGTATTTCTAATTTTATAAAACATGTATAGATTGTTAATATTTTTTAAACTATTTTGATAAAATTGCCGCTATAATTTATATACCTTTATTTATAATATTTTGATTCAATTAACCAATTTAAATTAAAATATATGAAGAAAAATATTAAAAACTTGCATACACATAAAAAAGAATTATAAGACTCAGTCCAGATTATCAAATTTTCTTTGACAAAAATATTTGATGCCTACATTTGGTGATGAGATCACATCAATATCATACATGGATATATCATTACTATATATGGGTACATCCAAGTTTTAGACGCAGAAAGCGTCTCTATAAATAGCTTTTCAAAAAATGTCTGTCTGTTTGTCGGTTTTGTCACGCACATTTGTGACTATTTGCGTTTTTTATGGGTGTCACTTTAAATATTTATGAGATATGAAACAATTAATTAATCAACTGGTAATACATTAACATTAAAATTGAATTAACATATCGTTATAAATACACTTTTAAATGTTTACTTCCTTATTAAAACTGTATATAATATATTATTTTTTGTTTCTGGAGTTATGCAAATTGCGAATAACGCCTCAGGCTACTACACTCGGCGACTTTTCGACACAGGCGTAGTCGCAGACATTTGAAATTTGCATAGCAGATGATGTTAATAATATATAAGTAAGCACTATACAGAACCGATTCATTCGATCACTGATCTTGCTTGTATAGTTTTGGATCAGTAGCCGCACTCTAATCTTCAATCACCTTGTATAGGCGGTTGTAGAATAGGAATACTAGCCCGGTTTTGTTGGCTAAATAAATGTGATGGCGTGCAATGCACAAACAGTTGGTGACACTGACCAGCTACACCTACTGTGTGCAGCTTTCGTCTTATTGTCAGATCAACTTGTTATTTGTCTAATATTCAGGTAATACAGTCAACTCTCCCAAAACTGACCATCCCTTGAAACATCCAGTTTGTCCAGTTTTCCAGAAAGTCTGGTTTAGAGAAAATGTACCTGCCAACTTTTTGGGAGCCCAATGTGCAAAAACAAAAAATCACTTTTAGATGCCAAGCACACAATCTGGCTTCAACAAGCAAACAATAAAATGATGTTGGCCTTTTCCATCTTGATACCATATGTTATAACCTGTATGTTGTATTTTTTTGTGGGTTTTCATGGTTTTCCTTGGAAATTGTAAGTTTATGACATTTTCGCCTCATTTTGGGTTTTCTGAAGTGCATAGACCTGATATTATTTACAATTTTACGAAATTGTTCTAATGCGTGAGAAAATGTGATGTACAGTATGTGCGAGACATTAAAAATGACACCAGTGACACTCACGCATTGCACGTGGGAGCTGGCTGGTATAAGAGAGAGCTAAGTTTATTTATATTCCTGGTTTAGTGTGAAATTAAGACTTGAAGGGAGTTGGTTTTGGGAGATTCCACTGTTACTCTAGTGACAACACCAGGTGCGGATCCAGCAAAAAGAGGTGTGGGGGTGCACTGGGTCCAGGTGGGAGTGGATCCTGGTTTGATTTTGACAAGCAAAATGAAAAAAAAAACTGTCCCATTTTACATGTTCTGGTACCCTCTCCATGTTATTCATGGTAAATACATGTATGCCAATTATTTATTTTTAGGCTCAATTTTATACCCAGACCTCCTAATATAAGGGGGGGGGGGGCCACTACGTTTTGGTGATAATAGGGGGTCCCCCTAAATCTGCCCCGGAACACAATTCAACAACCTAGTGTATAGGAAATCCAATGTTGTTCACCCTACTGTCTACCCGTTGGTAGTTTTTGGCGGGGTGCTTTTTTTCCTTGGAAGTTTTGTCCGATTTCCACAATAACAACCATTTTCCTGAGAACTAACTTATCAACATAGCTTCACATGGCCGTACCCCGCAATAATCCTGATTATAGGAGAACTTGCGTCATCGACCACCTAATAATGTTAAAACCACTGGAGTGTAACAACGACCCAGTCAGTTGACATTACATTTTGATTCGAATCGAATCATTCTGAGTAAGTACTCCATTAACCTAGGCTTTAAACAAAAACAAATTTTACATAAGCGTATCTTTTTCATAACCAGATGAAATTCTTCCAAGATTCGAAAATAACAACTAATGTTGAAATAAATCTCACAACAACATATAAAATATTCCACAGAGAACAAGGGAATTTATAACTAATTAACCATAGACCAATGGACTATCATAGTTTGATTTCTACATGTAAATGATACTAGTGGAAAAATAACATGAATCTAATAATGTCTTGACTTGTGGCATTAATTTATCATTATGACAAATGTGAGCTACTTGTTTATGCTATCTGATGTTTCTTTGTTAATGTTATGAAGACTGATACTACTTTCTTCATTATATTTTTACATTCTGTGCTTTTACTGTGTAGATCAATTACAAACGTAATGTACTGACAACCCAAGTGGTTTCAACGGTTTGGCTTGAAGTGTAGTTTTAGGAATATGAATACACATTATCAATATTAAATACTTATCAGATGGTAAATAAGCTAGCCATGCATTCTGAATTAACATAACAAAATATGAAATTATGCCGCAATTCCAATAATGTATAATAAAAAAAAAATAATCATCATCTTCTGATACAAAAATGCTGAATAGTAGGACACATCAAATGTTATTTTCCATATAAAGAGTCAAGAAAATAGCAAAATCAAATTTTTCTGTAAGCGAATTCACTACTGCTGCAATAAAAAAAATATAATTTTTTCCCATCTATGATTAAAAGAGAAACAATAGAATTTTTTAGCAAAGGTATTATATAGACACACAGACTAATGATGTTTTGATTTATAAAAAAAGCAGACAAATAAATAAATACACTCAGACACTTGTTTATTTTAATATCAAAATAAAAATCAAAGAGGAATGCTTTTTTTTGTATATTTTAATCATTAGAAATGGAACACAGAAGTCTTCATAGTGTCAAAGAGGAATGTATTGAAATTGTAAAATGAGGCTAGTCGTGGCAAACCCACCAAGTTGTCGCACAGGAAGTTATAGAGAAATAAGCAACTAAACAACAGGAAATATAAAGAAATACAAAGGAAATTTGTGTATATTTTGTCCAATAACTTCAAATATAGATGTCCGATTTTGATAATTGACCCCTCATTTTAAAGCTTTGGAAGAGTGTAATATGGTTTTAATAATGACTCAATTTTCAATTTTCCTACAACTTGGTGGTTTTGCTGTGTCATGCCTCAAATGGGTTCCTATTGTCTCCTTCCCACATCCACGATTTTTGCTACGACAGAGCATGACTTTTCCATGTTGCAAAATCACAACAGCATCGTACTAGGCGATTGTAATTCATTGTATTATATTGACTGGATCCTAATACCATCTACTGTAGATCTCTTTATGTTCGCGCGCCATTAATTTTCGTGAATTTTGCGATGACTTGACTATCTCGAAAATTAAGGGCGCGAAACTCTCCAAGAAAAATATAGGAATTTACCATGTGTAGGTTGAGGTCTCGCGTGAAGGCCGATAATGTCAGGCTGAGAAGATCGTCTAAAATGGGTTTATTTTGTGAAAATAATAACTTTGGCACTAGGCTTATTCCAATATGTAAATTTCAAAATCACGCTATTCATCAGTTAAAAAAATCATAGTTTGAAGGCAAAGTTCAAAACATATTCTACAAACTTTAAATTACTGGAGGCTGCGATTTTATTGTAACCTAGGTAGTGCTATACACTTCCAGGTCGAATGCTTCTCACAGTAATCACATGTGCATTATCTAAATAAAATAAATTACTGACAAGAATAAGACCGAAACTACATTTCCCATCATTGGTCTGTAAACCATTGTAGCCTAATGGAGGGCAGTAATTCTACCAGGCAATGGGTGAATAAAATCGTGGAAATTTCCAAGTGATAACGGCATAGGCCTAGAAGCCAGAGTCAGCTCGCGGTCGCAATGCTAGCCTAGGTAAGGTACTGCAACCTTGAGGTAGGTGATTCAGGTGCCTATTAAACATTGTTTATCATGGACAAGCACTCTAGTTTTAAAGCTAACATTATGGTCCTCAACTAAAAATTCATTTCTGAACAAACAACTGATTGATGTCCAATGTAATAACAGGTAAAAATTGTGAAAATTATTGATTTTTTTAAAATGTTACATGACCAAAATAAAGGTCGCGAAACATTGACAATCGTAAAATCGCAAACATTTAGGGCTGCAAAAATAAAGGGATCTACAGTAATTGCAATGATGCATGATTTTTTTTAATGTCCAAGCTGGTGCATGTCACTATGTTGTCCTCTGGACCATCTTTTGTCCCCGATTCTCAACGCATTATCATTCTCCTTGTGATAATTCAGTTTTTCTATGAAATGTGATAAATAATCTACACTACGCAAGAATAACTGACACCTCCCACGTATATACGAAAACACAACCACATAGGATTACGTTCTTGTTGACTTAAGCTAACTAATTTCATAAGTGAAAGACATCTTAGGTGTTATGTGGCAATAGCATGTGTCTCCATAAATACAATAACTGTTAACTCTATGTTTGCTTAGTGTATTTATAATTTCATCACAATTTAATTTGCATATTTTACAACCAACAGAATGTATTATCAATTTATAATGGTTAAACATTCCTCATACAACGTGCCTAATTTTATTTTCTTGATGATTTAGTCTGAACTAATTTAATAGGCGAATCACAACCTATGTGTGATTGGCAATGAAAATTAGTGTGTACATAAATAGCATAAATATTAATTGCATGCTTCATTGCATGGTAATTACCAAATTGTATTTATATTCTTCACAGCAGTATGCATTATCAATTCATGACTGTGTTCTCCAGAGTATGGTTTTAGCCATCAAATTTAACAGTAAAAATTACAATTTACCAGTAAAAATTACAATTTACCAGTAAAAATTAAAATTTACCAGTAAAAAAAAGTAGTTTAGTTATTATCTAACTTTATCCACAAGCATGTATATTAAAATCACAAAAAAATTGCTGTGACAAAGTACTGAACGAGTCAAAGACGAGTTCAATATTTTATCACAGTGGGTACAATATTTTAGGTATCCCCGAAAATAGGCATTCAATATTATAAATATTGAAGAGTCTCATAAATTTTTATGCAGAAAAAGTCAAAATCTTATCATTTGATTATTTAAATAGTTCACCAGTGGAAGTACAGATGTCAGAGCCTAGCCAACCCCCAACTAGGCCCAGGCTAGGCTGCCGCCTGCATAGGAGATAAGTATTCAAACCGTCCTTTTCTCACAAATATTCGCGGAATACATTAACAGCAATTCCTGTAGTATTATGACTACCTTTATTACTTAGAAATTCTTCATAATAAGCATTACTCAATTGTGTTCGCCATTGTGCAGGCTGTCAGCTCAGGACGTCTACAGTACAGCATACACAATTGGTTTCTCGAACAATCGTGGGGGAATCAGGTGAAGTCAGCTTTTTGCGGGGGTTGGAAATTACTCACGTGCGATTCAATACTATATACTACTGAACCAGTAAAAAAAATGGCAAAAGCAAACACTAATTGTATATATTTTCAAACACATTTGTCAACTTACAAGAAATTGAAGTCTGGCATATTTGTTTCCATTATCATAATTTGTAAACATGTGAAAGCACCCTATTAATGACAGAAGCAATTTTGTTTTATTTTATAAACAAGAAGTATGCTTGATACCTGATTAGCCTGTTGTTCATTCTCTGTAACATTGCTAGCTCCAATACTGGTTATCGTCTCCTCTGTCTTCAAGCTCACAGAGTCAATATCATTATCATCTTCCTCACTGCTTCCAAAGCTTAAAAAAATAATGTATAAAAAATATTTGCCAATAAACAGTAAAATTATGTTAAAAATGGCATACACTATTTAACTGCTTATAGCTCCTCAGAACACTGGGTGGCCACAAAATGTTATTGCACATTCTGAAAGCATATGAACTGTAGATATAATATCATGAGTCATCGAGGTTGACTGTACTTTGTGACGTCATTATTTTGTCATCTAAATTAAAAAACATGACTTTTTTAAACAATTTCATATTTACTATAGTAATGTGAGGTTATCTCGGTAATTGGCTGTCGATTTTCTTCGCAATTTTGATAAGTTGTAGATGATATAATCCCCATCAAGAACTGTTACATTCATTTCAAAATTTGTTTACGTCATCATAGTGCAAAAGTTGATTAAGTGGCAGAAGGTGAATATTATGTACAACCGTGATAAAATTCGCAACTTCAATTCATGTGAAATATACTGTATACTGTTTTATATTTTGAAGCCTCTTGAGATCAAGGTAGACAATGGATGAACACTAGATAAGGAGGCACTTTATCCACGTTGGCTCTCTCCACCCAGGAGTATAAAGTGGGTACCTGGGAGGTACAAATGCCATATGTGCTGATTACAGCTGCAACATTATGGAATGGATTTTGTTCCATAGGTGTTTGTTCCAATGACTGGGGGTAATAATTATGAAGTGTTTAGAGGTCTAGTCAATAAGCACTATATAAATGTCACATGTTATTATTATTAAACTTGCCTAAGCCAACTTTGCCAAATTCGAATTATTTCAAAATCAAAACTTAATTTTCAAGCCATATTGATATCTTCAATTTACCATCTGAAAGTCAATGTTCAATGCCACATTGGATTTGACTCTACTTCTTTAGTCTACAGATTGTTAACAATTATTGTTTTTGTTATGTTACAAAGAGCTGATATTGCATCAGGAGAATCAAGTAAGGTTTAAGATTTGCTCAACATGGCATGCAAAGTCTTGAATAATCAGTACGTTTGAGAACATTTGCAAAAAAAAATCTTGTTCTCGGGTTAGAATAAAACCCATGATCTCTAGATCACTAGCCTGGTATCATAACTCTAGACCATCAAGCTTGGGCTGGCTGGCTGGGTTAGATTCAACTTGCTTAGATTTTTTTGCAAGTGTTCTCAAACGTACTGAGTATTCAGCACATTTTCCACGTCAGGTTGAGCAAAACTTAAGCTGGGCAATCACTACATCGTGCGACGGTCGTATGACTAAACTGTCAGTCCCTGTGTATGTGGTTGCTAGACGCGATGACAGTCTTCTACTCGTCAGCCTAATGTTTTTTTTTACTGATTTCCCTGTTGAATCACTGAAAAACCGTCGGTCGATGAGTAGAAGACTGTCATTGTGTCTAGCAACCACACACACACGGAGAGACGGTTTAGTCATGTGACCTTCGTACGACCGTCACATGATGCAGTGATTACCTGGCTTTACACCATCTACTGATTTTTGTTTTAATAATTAAAGATAAATAAGATAAATACGATAAATAAGATAAATAACCTGATGAATGTAAAATTAAAATGACTTACTAGGCTACAGCTTTGCTCTCACTCATAGACAGTTCAATCTTAACCCTCTCCTTTGAGTATGGATCCTCACTGTCACTGAAAATGTACACAAGTATGAAAACAATTAGTATTTCAGAAACTTTACATGTAAACAGTTCATATATCTACAGTATGTTCGTACTGCGTAGTATGAATATAATTTTTTGCATTGTAATTTTCAAATTAACTTTCTGTTCCATACAAGGTTCCACTAATTCTTGTAAAAATATTTGAATTTGACATAATTTTTAGGTCTGGCCAAAATGTTGTTCGCCAAGAAAGAAGCTGAAGTCCATAGTAGTAAGGCCATTGAATATAAAGTATAAACTTAATACACCTCGAGACTGTATAACAAAACTCAACACCATATTGTTTTCATGAACAATGATGTCTTATTATAATTGTTTCAGTATTGTTATTTTTTTTCCTATTACAGTTAAGCGTGTGTGTAATTAAGGGGCCAAGCTTGATTAGAACTGCCATTTTCTTGGCTCCCACTGTATACCATCAATTGTATTATTTTTGGTTTAATTTTGATATAAAAAAGAAATAAATATACAATAAAATTTATCCTCCATACAATTTGACCATTTTGATCTCTTTTTATCATTTTGATCTCTTTTTGGCAATTAAATCGATCATCTTTTACAAGTCTAGTGAAGAAAATTTTGACCCTAATGTGAGCGAAGATTTGTCCGATTGCCCATGACAATGGGCAAGTGATTTTGTTGCCCTATCCCTGCAACTGCAGGAAAGTACAGTACAGTACAGAACATTTGACACTATATTCTATAAATTCCCAATTATACAATTATCTGGTAGGTTAAAGAAGCTTCAACTTACTCATCTTTATCAGGTACTCCAAGATCTGCTGCCATCTCATCATCTCTTGTCTAAAAATAAGAGAAATATTTTTTAAAAAATGATTGTAATTTAATTCTTTCACTGCTGGGTGTTAGTCCCACCTATGTGCAGGACATGTTTGTTTGGAAAATAGGTGATTTTTAAATAAATGTCAAAAAAATAATAAACGATATTATTTCAAAATTAATTGTGTGTTAGGGTGGGCAATATGTTGGCCTATTTTGGGAGGGGAAAAAAATTGTAAATTTGCATAATGACGTCACATGATGTCATAGCATCCATTTTTATTCAATTTTTCATCATTAAATTGTCCAAAAAACATAAATTGTCAGGCATGGCTTTTGTATTGGTTTTGTCCCTACCACAAATATCTACATTAACTATAGGCCTCTGCGAGCATTCCTGTATTTTCTGTAATACTAAAGAGTAAAGAAGTGTAAAAAAAATATGAGAAACAAAATTTCATCGTAAGTATTTTTAAATAAACAAAATTTTTACTGGTAAATTGTAATTTTTACCGGTAAATTTGATGGCAAAAACTATACTCGGGAGAACACAGAAATATATATACTACTTTATCGTTGATTACTGAAATTATAAGTTACTATTGCTACTGGTATTACTATTGCTATTACTATTATTATTACAATATGTGGCAAGGGATCAAAAAAGGCCTACATTAAAACTGAGAAAAAGTTAGGTATTTAAACCACCTTACCTTTCCTAGTTCTTCTTCCTCAATCTCAGATGCAGTCGCCATGGCTGTCTCTAAAGCCGCCTTGCTTACATCATCTCCTCCATCCTCTTCTGCTGCTTCTGTATCTTCGTCTGATGATTCTTCCGAAGAGCTTTCTTCCTTTCCCTCCTCATCCACTCCAGTACCGGTATCTGTCTCACCATCCTCATCCACTCCCGTTCCAGTATCCGTCCCGGTTCCACTTACTTCTTCGACATTCAATCGGTTACTACCACTAGTGTCCAAGTCTTGCATGAGGCGGAAGAAGGCTAGTTCATTAAACAGTATCTCTGATATGTCTACAAGTAAATCCTCGCCGCATTCTCTCATTCTGTAGATGGAAATGAATATGTTTAGTTTAATCTTCGCTTTGTTTTTGTGCACTAAGGTAGGATTGGTAGTTGAGGTGCTCACCTTCCAATCCCGAGGACCTAGGTTCAAATCCTATCTGAAGCAAGAGATTTTTTGTCACAATCAAAATAGCTCCACTCACTAAATCTTGTTATGAGACTTAATTTATGTACAGCATCGTGTATATATGTTGGTTTTGTGAAGGAATTGTCAAGTCAGTACTCTCGTCATAAAATTATTAAATTCTTATCTGAAGCAAGGTGTTTTTTTTGTCACAAGCAAAACAGCTCCACTTTCTAAATTATCTTATGAGAATTAGTTTATGTACAGCATCGTATATATATGTTGGTTTTGTGAAGAAAATGTCAGGTCAGGACTCTTGTCATACAATGTTTAGTTACCCTTAAATAGATTTCATTTTTTAAATATTGAATATTTGTGATGTTTCACCACAAAATGAGTCTCATGGTAGGAAATTCCAAAATTGAGTTATTGGTACCATCTAATAGAGCATAATATAAGCTGTGATTTACACTTTAAATGACATTCATTGGATAAGTAGATCCAATGTTAAAAGCATTTTAAGTTTTCATATATGGGAAATATAATCGAAAAATAAACAATATTATCATGAAATATAAGTGCCATAATACTAATAATTGAATAAACCTAAATTTCGCAAAAATTTGACTTTAGACCTATTTTGGTGATTATCTCAAGTTGATCTCGCCTACGATATGATTAATTTTTTGGTGAGACCTCACATTTAAATAAAATGTAAATAAAATGAAAACAACATATATTCCAAAATTACTTACTTCCTTCCAGCAAACTTGGAGAGTGAATCCTGCAGAATTGAGCCAAGTTGTTTGTTAAAGAAGCGCACAAACTCCTGACTATCATCACGCTGTCGAGTCAGAGTCAAGACAAGGCGCCGTAGGTAGGCCAGTAGCTCAGATGAGCAAACATCGTCTATGTGCTCCTTCAGGCATGGGATCACTTCCTGCATTATACTCTTGATTTGATGGTCCAGCTGCCGAGTGTCAATTCTGGGGTACTGGAAAAAAAATTCAAATTTATGAATTATGTACTTTCATGTGCTTCACATTCCTTATAATTCATCGGTATTATTCATAAAAGATATAAAAATGGAGAATAATACAATTAGAACATGGCAGCAAAATTGCTGAATTGCATTTCAATATACAAATGTTTAAATTGATAAAAGTTCTTTAAAGTCTAAAAAATTGTTTAATACAATAAAAAAAATACATCAAAAGGTAAATAAAATAATTATTCATTTAAGTTTAATAAGATAAGAGTACTACAAAAGTAGTGTTTGGTATCACACTAAAATATCAGAAAATATTTTCTTTAGTTCTTGGTATCTTTGCATAAAAAGAAAAAATGTAAACACAAACTAAATCAACCCTCAAAAACGTGGTGTTGAAATGGATTAGATGATACTTGGTTATATAATACAGATGGCTTTATTCACCATGTTAGTTTGTAGGGTAGCCTTGCACTAGAGTGTCAAAACTACAGTATTGAATATAGTAGATTATAGTGTGGGTCTATACCCGATTGCGGGCTTATACCGGAGTCAAGAGGCTACTTACTGGAAGGCTGGAAAATGAGCTTTCGCTGCCGACATCTTGAGCGGAGCTGTTACTGGTTGCATCAGTACTGGTCTGTGGTACATCTTTCTTGCTTAGCTCAGCAGTGTTATTACTGCTCACAGCTGATGACGCTGCCTCCTGTTCAGCTTTCATCCGTTCATATTCACGCATTCTCTATAAATTATATCACAAATGAACTTTAATTTGGCAGTGTTTGTTTACATTGAACTAAGTGAAGTAAGGAGATTACACAGTTATTTGAATCATGCTGAGAGGCAGCACTATTTATATCACATTCATGATTGGATGAAAAAAATTATGAACACAACTCATCCACTTTTCAATGCTTATATAGACTATAGTTGCTGAATAATGGGCGGACGAACTAGTCGGAGCCAATGGCCAACCATGTTTAGTTTAGATTTGTTTTATGGGGTAGACTTTTTTCGACTAGATTCAGGTTTATCAACTCATTTCTACAACAATGCCATCAGAAAGTTTGCGTCTCTAAACTGCTTCATTAGTTTACTAACCTTGAACAGATAATTATAATTTACTGCATATTTTTCATGCTTAACTTTTGAGAAACTCTGAATTGTTCCCCCATGACAATAAAAATAGTAAGGACTTACACGTAGAGCTTTATCCAAGTGAATAACGGTATCCCCAAGATCATCATTAGCAAAGCCAAACTCATGTGTTGAATTAGGAGTCGACATTGTACTGGCCGAGTCCACATGTTCCATGTAGTCATACTCTCCAGACTTCACTGAACTACCTACTTTCCTTGGTGGACGTTCAGAGAAGATTCTTGCCTGAAAAAAACAAAGATAGTTTCTACAAACTATACAACTTCTAAAATCAAGTACACTAATTTATATTCAACGCTCCTCCTCAGCACAGAGCCTCTAAACTTTCTAGACACTGCATTTTATATGTTATTAAATATTATTTATTAGTGGTTCAGTAATATGATGGTTCAGAAATTTGTATTTGTTGTCTAAAGATTCACAAAGGTAAATTACCAAACAAAAATAATACAAGAAAGTGTGTGGCCACTTACGGGAGGTGGCCCTTACAGGAGGTATCAAATGCACTGATTAGATACGGAGAACAATTAGAAGTTTGAATGAGTGGCCATTATGGGAGGTGACCCCTTACAGGAGGTATCGAATGCACTGATTAGATACGGAGAACGATCAGATCTTTGAATGAGTGGCCATTATGGGAGGTGGCCCCTTACAGGAGGTACCGAATGCACTGATTAGATACGGAGAACAATCAGATCTTTGAATGAGTGACCATTATGGGAGGTGGCCCCTTACAGGAGGTACCGAATGCACTGATTAGATACAGAGAACAATCAGACCTTTGAATGAGTGGCCATTATGGGAGGTGGCCCCTTACAGGACGTATCGAATGCACTGATTAGATACGGAAAACAATCAGACCTTTGAATGAGTGGCCATTATGGGAGGTGGCCGCTTACGAGAGCAGTCCACACAGGGAGGTTCAACTGTATGGTTTCTAATGATATGGATGTTATGTTATACAGTTTTGGCATTCATGTGCAAAAATGTACATGGCTGTAAAATAGAACATGGTGAAGGGATAAAATACAATGGTATACAATGAAATTATTTTAGGCGTTTTAAAACAAAACATGTGTAAGGAAATCATTTGGAAATCAGATTGTCTATGCTCACTCTAACCATTCGCCAATGCCTACTGGAATTCTTATTTGGCTAAAATAAAAATGCCCTCTTTTGCTAAATTCTCTAAATGAAAGTACATAAAACACATAAATTTATTATTACGGCTAGATGGTGAACTTCCACAGAACAGATAGCCCAAAGTGCAATTGTATGGAAGCGCCTACTATTTCGGGATCCAACCAATCAAATCGTTTTACGTTCTACTGTTGCTATGTCGAAATTGCGCATGCACAATCTTTTATAGACGCTTTTAATTTATCAATAAATGAAAGTAAATTTAATCCAAATATAAAGACATTGACAACATAAAATATGTGTGATATATATGTAAATAATTTGTATGACAAAAGAATGTTAAAAAATACAATAATTATAAACAGTTATGATTATTTAACTTACATGTTGGTGATGGAGGCTGAGAAATCAAAAGAGTAGGCGCCTACATGGGACTACCATTTTACAATGCTAAGATCACCATCTAGCTGTAATAATAAATCTATGATAAAACGGCATTAATAGACTTAAAATGTTTCTAAGAATGCCTTGTATTTTTGTAGTACTAGTACATTACCTTCATTTCATCATCTTCTGATGTTAAAAGACTTTCACTTGGAGTGTGTTCAGATGTTGTTGGTACCTGCCATGGAGGTATAGGCTGTAAAAACAATTAGAAGTTAGAACATCTGTCATATGAATCATTTTAGAATGTGCAACCATTTAGAATACACCAATGAGTATCAAATGTATAAAATGTACTTTTTAAAGTGATATTCAATCTTGGTGCATCTATGCAATTCATTATTGACAATTAAACCAACATCAACAGATTTAGGTCTACATTCATGTCAAATGATAACTGTTGCCATCTTTGTTAACAACAGATTTTATTTCAATGCAGCAGGTTTGTCAGAGCATACAGTGTGTGCTGTACAGCTTTTAGGTCACTCAAGGAACATTTTAATATCTGAAGGTTGATCTAATAACGCATTTCCATTCACAGTAATTTCTATTTCTATTATCCAAGGACTCAAAACAATGAGAGTTGTACCATTGGTAAGATCGAATTAGGATAATCAGTTTTATCATAGTGCAACAATTGACTTACATGATTTGTGCTTGCTGCATTGAGGGGTGGAGCACCAATTGCTTCATCTGTCAAAAACTTGGAAACTAAATCTTGTAACGCATACAGCGACCTCTGTCGGAGATAATCACTGTTCAGCATCTGTAACTCACGGAACAATTCGATGAGGTAGTGAGGGCGAGATTCATTCTGAGAAATCAGTGTAGCAACTTCTGAATATATGGTCTCGCGTAGTGCTTCAAACAGTGAAAACTCACTGCCTACATCAGATTCACTGCAAAAAAAATGTTTGATGTTAAAATTATTGCTGGGATAACTAATGTATTTTGACATTAATAACACAATAAAAACAAACGAAACTATCTTAAGGGCCCATTTCCTTCCAAAGTTCTATTTTGTAAAATATTCTAAATTTTACACTTTTGTATTAAAATTTATAAATATAATACTGATCTGCCAGGTTTACGTCAATTAATTACTCCAAAACATTAAAAAATGCTAAATAATAGAATTTGATTTTTTGGGTAGATCCTAATAAATAAAGCGGATTAATCTGTATAGCATTGCTTCAGTGAAGTGTAAATCTAGAAATTAGCTATATGTGCGATGTGCGTGCTGTGTGCAAAAACAACAGCTACAATGGAGAGAACAGCCTGGGTGACATCTACGTGGATATGCTCTTCAGCTTACTATCTCAGCAATGGGAAATTATGATGTATCACCACAAAATGAGTTGCATCATAGGTGAGATCAACTTGAGATAATCATCAAATTAGATGTGAAGTCAAATTATTGACAAATTTAGTTTTAATCAATTATGAGTACTATGGTACTTATATTTCATTACAATATAATTTTTAGGTCAGTTCTCATGCAGGAAACGGTTTTCTAAGATTTATGGTCTTTTAATGGTTCATTTTTTTAATTGCTTTATGGGCGATTTCCTCAAAACGCGTTTCCATACACATTTCATGTCATTTAAAGTGTAGATTACAGATTATACTTATACTCTATTAGAAAGTACCAATAACTCAATTTTGGATTTTCCTAACATGAGACTCATTTTGTGTCGAGACCTGACAATTACACACCAAGAACTCAACTTTGGATTCTCCTACCATGAGACTCATTTTGTAATGAGGCCTCACAATAATCTTGAAGCCTGTGGATCATCTCAAAACACTGTTAAGACACCCACCAGGTTCATCCCCTAGTATACAAACAATTAAGATGTAGAGGACTCACAGTTCACTTTGTGTTTTAATTTCTTCTCTTCTTTTTTCAGCAGGCATGAAAAATTCGCCATTGACAAGTTCACCAGGCATACTTGATGCAGAGACTGTACTGGTTACGCTAGCTGCATCATAGAAGGCTGTACCACTCAGTGAACTACTTAAGCCAGGCCTTGGTCCTCTAGCTTTTGATGATCCTATCCTGGAGTGGTTTTTGGACATCTCACGAGCCTTTGCCATGAATCCACCATTTTGTTTGGATTGAGCTACGGATGTCAAAATAAAAAACAAAGAGCCGATTAGATATAATAGAAATGGACAGGACTGGCATTCCCACACATCTTACCATGTAGTTAAAATTTTATCTTTAATGTAGCGGTAGATCAAGGCCACCAAGGTGCACCACTGAATGCTATTGTCTCTCCTTTCTACAGAATTGCAACATGGTTCACAAAAGATAGTTTAGATTCAGATTCACTTTATTAGTCATACTTTACATATGATAATTTCCTTGGTTTTATTATATATTAGTTATATAGGTTTAGAAAAACATAAATCACAAGCACATTTAATAGAAAATTCAGATCAGATTCACCTGCTCACACTGTCAATGGAAATGTGCCTCAAGAATAGAATTATTCAGTCATCAACGAGCATGTACAAAGAAGTTTTAGTTGAAGTTGACCACAGAATGTTTTCACCATAGTCTTTCAGACTGAAGGTGCAATTGATGATGATAGTTTTTTTTGGTTTAAGGCAGAAACTGAATTTTCCAGAATGGGATGAACAAAGTTATCTTGTATCTTGTATTTTTATGATAATAGTCAATAGAACATCATGGAGTTTCTTCGGCACTCGAGTTTATACAATTACTGTCACAGTCAAGGAAATGAAGGAGAAGGTATTCAAATTTATCACATTACAATAATAAAGCAATAAAAACACAAACCTTTACTTGATGTGCTGGTCATTGTGTCTGAAGCAGGTGGTCTTTGCTTATCCCTGCAAAAATAAAATATGAATCTTATAAAATTGTAATCCTAAAAAATTATCATTATAATCATAACTTTAAAAAAATCCACATAGTCGACAACCTCATTTACAATCTTCCCTGTTTTAAAATCACTATTCAGCCAATGATGTCATTAAAACAACATCATTCCTTTGTATTTGCTTTCTTTCTCCTTGATTATCCCATTTTTAAAACAAAGAGTCCAAACAAAATAAATCATGTGTTTTGCAGGTCTTATTGAGTCTGCTACTCACGGACCCTAGAACCTCACTTCTTTTCTTGTTGTCAGCTTTGAGTGTGTTTGACATTTTGTACACAAACTGGAGGTTATCTATAACAGCTGCTCCTTGTACTTTTTTAAATTTAAACCCCCAGGGTGCTCCCTGCATCAACAAAGCAAAAAGTGATTTCATCGGGTACTGTATAATACCACCAACCGTTTAACACAGGGATGTAACTATGCTGGGCGGAGGTGGGTGGGGCAACCCATCCTAAAATGTTCCACTCACACTATACCTTATTTTAAGGCCTTTCACCCAGCCTAGCCAAATGAGCAAAGGAGATAATTTTAATTTTAGCCAAATTAGCCATTAGTGAATGGTTAGAGTGAGCTTAGATTTATGTCAGTGAACTTTGGTCTATGTCAGTGCACAATCATTCAGAGGAATAAATCCTTATGCAATCATTACAATCAACTTACATCTTCCTTAGTAAACTATCAATGTTGAGAGGTGGAACCTCAGATGACACTGGTCTTTTACTGGATGTAGCCAGCGGAGTTGCCATTTGATCATCATCAGCAGTACAATTTGCAAACAAGGAGTTTGTTGTCGGCCGTTCAAATGAATCAAAGCTAAAGTTAAATGTAGGCTCTCGGTTACTGACGCTCGGTCCAAGTGTGTCATCTTCCAATTCTGAGTTTGGGGGAACCTCGTCATGATCTTGAGTGTTAAGGGCAGAGTTCATATGAAATCGTGGGCGAGTTTCACGGGTTTGTTGGTTCCTGGTTACAGTATCATATCCGGAGTTGGAAGTTGCATATGGATTAAATGCAAGGCTTGCGTATGGAGGTACAGTATAACTGGAATTCATACCATATGCTATTCAAATAAAAATGATCAGCATTAAAAACCTTATAACTAATTTTTTCGTTCACATACATAGTAAAAATAATGCCTTTAATAATATGACATTTATATAGTGCTTATTGCCAAGGACTCTAAGCGCTTCACAATTATTCCCCCCAGTCATTGGAACAAACACCTATGAAACACAATCCATTACATAATGTTGCAGCTGTAATCAGCGCATTTGGCATTTGTACCTCCCAGGTACCCATTTATACTCCTGGGTGGAGAGAGGCAACGTGGATAAATAGTCTTGCCTAGAAACAGCTGACAAGAGTGAACCTTGTGATTGGAAGTCCGAAACTCACCGGTGACCAACTGCTCTAGTATAAGCACATCTCCACTGAATGTTAAATCACAGTCAGTTTGTGTTGTGGGTGCATGGCCAAAACGTATAGAGTTGGTCAATTTTTTACATGAAAATCATAAAAGATGGAGGGTCAGCTTACACCAGAGAACATAAAAATATACAGTAATGCAAGTGGTAGGGTTTACATACGTGGTTGAAAGTTATTGAAGCCGTATGGTGGATATGGCATGCCTGGATATTGAGGTGCCATATACTGTGATTGCATAGATCCTAGGCTACTCATTGGTGGGGCTGAGGGTCCATATGGATAGCTATTACTTGGGTAGTTGCCCTCAGCATTGCCTTCATCTTGCTGTTGCTGGGCCATCTCCTCAAAGTTGCGGATATCCTCTTGGAGACTGTATAACTGGCTGTAGGTTTGGTTCAGGTTTAGCATTAATTGTTGGTGCTGTAGGCGCATGTTGTAGTTAGCTAGCATGTCATTCATTGGGTTGGGTGGTGACGTCATGTATGGGTTTCTTTGCACTGGACTTCGGTTGGGATATCCATAAGATCCTGTGAAAAAAGAAACATGTACAACATACACAATACACAATATATTTTTACAAAATCAAGTTGCAATGAAGGTCTAATAAATTGAAGGAGTGTTTTAGACAAGAAAAAAAATCATGATTTCTGACAGACTATAAAAAAATACTCAATATGTATGTTGTGTTGGAGGAAAAATAAAGCAAGTATCTTTATAACAAAATATACCTGCAATGGCAGTTCATGGACAGTTGGCAAATTACAAATATCGGTCTAGGCATAAGGTTATGAAAACATCTCACACACACTTCAATATTCATATAATATTGCAAATGTAGAAACACTATTCATGGGACCAGACTGAAATATAGCCCTAAAGAGAGACTACGGTGAACTCGGCCTGCCATGAATGTTTGCAGAAGATGTTTCGTGAATTTTAATGAAGTAGGCTTAAATTACACAGGCAATTTTATTACCGACATCCAGCCCCAAGACACTGGAAATTACATTGGTAATATCGAATAGTGGCACTAATTTTAAGGCAAGATTGGTTTTGATAGTTGATATTTACCTGACATTGATGTTTGTAGTAGGTTACTCATATTGTGTTGATCTCGTATCAGTCCATGACACATGTTCAAACTGTTTGATAATTGTCGTTCAAGGTTTTGAGCTTTCCAGCTCAGGTACTCAAGATCATCAGCAGCACTAACCGGATCATCATTCACAAGATCTTCAGCTGAACGAATGTTCTACACAAAAATGTAAAAAACATTTAAAACAATGATCGATGTGAATTTCCAAAACATAAGCCAAGCCAAAGGAAGGCTAAGTCAAAAAACTGAAAATTGAGTTTGTGTATAGACCAATCCGAGAAGTATGGCGCCCTCTATTATCGCCGCCATTACTGGGGAACTTAAATTTCCCAAAACAAA
>JAOTQE010040118.1:0-10008 GCA_025631205.1 Nesometra sesokonis
AGTAAAATGTGTGTGTGAATGCGTTTGAAATTTGCGACTGGTTGTGATCGGGAATTGGATTACCACCGATTGCATCATTTATTGTTATTTTATTATTATTATTTATTATTATTATTATTATTTATTGTTATTGTTATTGTTGTTATTGTTATTATTATTGTTGTTATTGTTATTGTTATTGTTGTTACTATTATTATTATTATAATTATTATTATTGTTATTATTATTATTACTCCATTTATATGATCAATAATTAAATTCTACTGGCCATGGTATGAGCCCACAACCTTTTACACTGGATCCAAGTGATTGTGTGATGTGGACATATACCCTAGTAAAAGCCCACTAACCTTCTCAACATAGAATCCCAGTCATTGTGTGATGTTGGCATATACCCTGGTGGTATAAACCCACTAACCTTGAACATGGAATCCCAGTCATTGTGTGATGCGGACATATACCCTAGTATAAGCCCACTAACCTTGAACATAGAATCCCAGTCATTGTGTGATGTGGGCATATATACCTTGCTATAAGCCAATTGACCTTTAACATAGAATCCCATTAAGTGTGCATTGTGGACACAGGGGTCCCAAGTTGTAAAAACAGAAATCCTTGAATGTTTTTTCGGCCATTCAACCACCGACTGTAACCCTTCTTGGTGCCCTCATTTAAATTGTCAGCATGTTGTTGATTTTGAAATGAAAAGTTTCTGACATGTTTCCGTTATACTGTTCACAAAGCATAGTATACCCTACTAATCTACATGGCTGCTTATACTGTCAACCTATGTTTTTTGTACCCAATTACTGCTATAAATTTGAAACTTTCATAAAACATGGAGAATTTCCTGGAGAAAACTAAATTTTGTGAGTCAGTTTGGAGTGGCACTGTAGCTTGGTGGTTGACGTGCTTACCTACCAATCCTAAGGTCTTGGGTTCAATTCTGACCAAGTTGCAGGCCCTGCCTAAGCCTCGTAATGAGTCTTAGTTTATAAGCATGATAATATACTATATTATAGTATATCTATCCTGTAATTGGCATTTACACTGTTGGATGTGGATGAAATTTTAAAAAGTTGGGAGGCCGGGAGATTAGCTAAAATTCCTGGAGACTCAGCAAAATCCTGGAGACTTGGTGACTCAGGACAATCCTGGAGACTTGGGAGCTCCGTGGACATATAATCTGGTATAAGCCCACTGACGTTAAACAAAGAATCACATTCAGTGTGCGATGTGAACATACTCTGGTATAAGACCAATGATTTGAACATGAAATCACAGTCAGCTTTTGGTGAGGTTTTAATAATAATAATAATAATAATAATATGTGACATTTATATAGCGCTTATTGCCAAGGCCTCTAAGCGCTTCACAATTATTACCCCCAGTCATTGGGACAAATACCTCTGGAATACAATCCATTCCACAATGTTGCAGCTGTAATCAGCACATATGGTATTTGTACCTCCTGGGTGGAGAGAGGCAATGTGGATAAAGTTTCTTGCCTAGGAACAGTCGACCTGAGTGAGCCTCGAACCACCGACCTCGTGATTGGAATCCCGAAACGCCACCGCTGCGCCAACTGCTTGCACTTTTACCAAAGTCCGTAAGATAGCTTATGCTATATTTTACTTGCTTTATTAACAATATTCATTTTGTTTTCAGTTAATGATCTGTTACAACATATTCTGCAGTCTATGCAGTGTAATCACAGGTGTGGTCTTCGTCATCGCTATCTACCAAATGCGTTCCCTGTACCTTATGGAAACGTCAACGCTCCTCACGCAAGCGTACCTACTCTACTGGTTCATGAAAAACTTCGAACTCATGGATACAGTATTCATGATACTGCGACACAAACATCGGCAGATTTCTTTTCTCCACGTTTATCACCACGCTTCCATGGTTCTATTGACGGATTACGCCTACCACCATTTCCCATACGTTGGAATTGCGTTCATCCCAGCTGTAAATTCATTCATCCACGTCTGCCTTTACTCATACTATGCATATACCGCCCTCAATCCGAACAATCCTCCTTCATGGAAACGACATTTAACCCAGCTTCAGATCTTTCAGTTTGCTCTTGGCTTGTTTCATTCATTATGGGGTTATGCTTTCCATAGGTTTTGTATATATAGTATTATGTACGGATTCGGTATGATTTCTCTGTTTAGTAATTTCTACTACCAAGCCTTCATCAAAAAGAAGAATAAATCAACATAGAAATTAATGTGACTGTTTCCCCCAAAGACTTATACAGTAAATAGAGTAGAAGAATGAGCCATACTGAACACCATAGGAGGTGTAGCCTCTTAGCGAACCTTCTGGCAAAAATAATTCAGAATTTTAAATAAAAATTAACCATTTTTATTTCATCTTCATTTTAAATCATTTTCTATAATAATTTTGTATTACAAAACTATATGACTGAGTCCAAAATGAAATTTTATCTTATTCCATCATCATTTTAACTCATTGTCCAAAAAAAAATTAGTGAAACAATGTATAAAAAGAGTTTTGCCTTAGTAGTAAAGTACATGGATTTTTTAATAGGATCAATTAAAGTCAAATTAAAAATGTATAAAAGATATAGCATTTAAATGTTACATTTATTCCACTTGTCCATATGCAACATATTCAATTTTTTTTAACAGTGCATTCATCTGTTAAGGAACAAATGCAAATCCAGAAAAATGTGAGTTTATGTTGATTTGGTGTTTTTTGAAGAGGGGTGTTGCCATAATTTAGAGTTATATTTACAGTATATTACTGTATTAAAATGTACTTTGTTGAAGTGTATGCCATCAGCTTATTGTAGCCATGCTTAATAGTAAAGGATTTTATTTATTTATTATTGAAGCACCTTATAATTCCATAATTGGCTAAAGCTATAGTTTTCAGAAATATTACAGTATTTTTACCAAGGTTTTAATTATTCTGTGGTATTTCTAATTATTTGCCAAAAGTATCTCCTTACACAGAGCTCAATTTATTAGTGTTACCCCAAAGTAGGGGTTTTTAAGTTATTCACTTTTTGTATATACACGCAGTAGTCAGCATCCCACAAATGAGTGTGATGGAAATCACTGATGGTAGAGTGAAGAATGTACAATTATTTCTGTCTTAACTAACTGGGATTAGTGCATCATTAAGGGGAGGGAGAAATTGTAAGTCTTTACACCTTTGAGTTGCCTTAGGACCTCCATTAGCTATACCACCCTCAAGCCGAGAATCTATTAAAATTTGCAATCAATAATGGTGCTTATGAAACTAATTATATATTATATAAAGGTTATTCATTTTTAGTAAATTATATTATGTATCTCTTGATTGCTTTTTAGTCAAAGTGCATACATTTATAGGGTAGGCTGTACAATTTAAGAACAAACAAGTGGTATTTAGTAGATTTATGCAAATTTATTTATTTTATGTAAATTTATGTTAATAAGGAAGACCTTAAATGTAAAGGTTAACCTTTTTCTTATATTTGAGTATAAATTATTTTAATATCAGTAAATTTTAATTATATGTTTTATTATACTGTATGTTTTGCATAGAATATATGAGTGGTATACATTAGATAATATAGACAAATGCACAACACAAAGATTGTAGAATTGAATAGATAAATACAATTCAAATACAGGTACACATTAAAACACCAGATTAAAGGCCTGTTTTCACAATGACGATAACGATCAATGGACAAAATGCAATTAAGTTTTTGTTCTAGAACGTTCAATTACCATTTAACTTGTATATTGTGTCAAAAACGTTTTTACAAAATGTATGAAAATGACGTCATGATAAAAACGTTAAAATTGGTAAAATCAACGATTTTGTCGTTTTTATTGATTATTTGACATTTGAATTTACATAAGGTTCATCCTGTCAGTTTAGTGTTAAATTTGTTTGAATTTCTATAGAAAAAATGTCTTCGCATTCTTTTATCGTCGATCTTTTTCGTCATAGTATGATCGGCCTTAAGCCTCAAAATTTTAATACACTAAAGGAAGTTGTTTTTTTTTTAATTTTTAAACGTAATGAGCTCAGATTCTGAGCCCAGAACCTGAAGATCGACGTATCAGTGGCGGCGCTAGAGCCCACTCCTCCCCCGTTGTGGGCACAGGCAAGCACCAAAAAAATGGCTTAACACCCAATAGAGGTAAAATAACGTCTTTTTTTTCTTTTTGCTTGTCAAACTGAAAACACGCCCACCTAAACTTGACCTACGTGTCGGGGGTGCCCCCCCCCCCCGTCGGGTATTACCAAAGATCTTATAATTATTATAAGATCTTTGGTATTACCCTGCTGTCGGGGAATTCCTGGCGCCATCACTGCGACGTGTTCCCCTCATTAATATGTATGTTATGTTTATTGCGAATTAACGATGATGTACAATGAATAATTTCACTAAAGTGACGATGTTCTATAAAATATTGTGATCAGTACTGTACTAAGATATTGGTCAAACCAATGAAAATACTGAGACACTAGTATTATTTACTTCCCTTCTTCTAGATTTAAAATTATCAGTACTTAACAGATGGTTGTAATAATAGTAATAATAGTGTTATATTATTTGTATGCATTCAGAAATAGTCTACGCACAGTATGCACAATATGTTAACTAGTGTTAACTAGTGTAATAACATTATTAAAGCCTTCATGGCTACTTAGAAGGGAAATTACCGTCAATAAAGTTGTTTTGCTTTAAAATATGCCTAATTATGCTTGTATGCATTATTTGTATCTCCTTTATCACTGTAAGAATATGCTCATACATCATAGTTGTTTGCAAGAAAGAAAGGTAATTTAAAGCGGAAGGTTTAGATTATTTTTTTGTGTACGTGCAAATAATCGTCCCAAATACCCTTTTGCAAATCGCCCCTCTGAACGTGGTTAAACCTGGAAATTACCGTAGTTGTTAATGCAACTCCTTATGAATAAATGATGACGTAATCCGTTAAATTAAGGTTAACGTATTTCGGCAAAAGCTGCCCATGAATTGTGCGTGTAAGACTGAGATTTAGTTCTTCTAATTTCATCTATGCCTTATGTTAAGCATTTCTGATTCTATACCAGAGCTCCCAAGTCTCCAGGATTGTCTTGAAGTGTCTAGGAAATTAGGATCATCTCCCGGGCTCCCAGAATTAAGAGATTTTCTCTCGGAATTTAGTTTTCTCCAGGAAATTCTGCAGGTTTTCTAAAAGTTTCACAATCGGAGCATAAATTGTCCAATTTATTTAAAAATATTTGTTGAAAATAAACAACTATGAAGTTAAGTAATGTTTTGGGAAACATTAATAGCACATTTTAGCAGTGACGAGACATGTTAGAAACTATCATTTCATTAACACAGGCTTTAAGAAGTGTAGACATTACAAACTGTAGTGGAACAACCAAGAGTGAATCTCCAGTACTACTGCTTTTACAACTTGGGACCTCTGCTATACAGTACAGTACTTCATATTAGTAACTGAAAAGTATGATAGTAACATTGTTGGTGCATTTAAACCCTGTCACTGGTATTTATTTGTGTAACAATGAGTAATGGTGGGTTCCCACTGCCGATCAGACGAGCTCGATCAATCCCGATCAAGGTAATTTGGACTGGTCGGGCTCGCTCGGCAATGGTATTCGAGGTCAATCTACCTTGATCGGCATCACCAAAATGATCGTGAAGAAAGCACGAGCGATGACGATCAAGGTAGATTGACCCCGAATACCATTGCCGAGCAAGCGCGACCAGTCCAAACAAGCTTGATCGGGATTGATCGAGTTGGCCTGATCGGCAGTGGGAACAGGGTATAAGATACAACAGACACCACACAATAAACCGGTAATTATAGAGTACGTCAAGCAGATAATTATGAAACTATGTATGTCCGTAACAATCATGGGTTTTCTACAAAGCGTAGTGCGTTTGTTGTTAGTGCAATAACATAAGAGAAAATAAACAGTGTTACTTTAATTTAATTGAAAACTTGTTATATAAAACATTCTTATATTAATGCGAGAGCCAGTAAAATTTGGTACTGTACAAATTTAATCATAAAACAAGAAAATCATTTAAGAATGTACCCTCGCTTTTGAAACTATATTTTAAATGTATAATTTTTAAAATGCTATATGATAGGCCGTTCGGTGTTCGTCTTGTTCAACTTCAAATAGTGAGATTTCGCAAATTTACGAAACACGAAAACGGATACGTCACACTTTTTTTAAGTTGCTAAGCATGTTAAAATTACATAAATTTTTCCACCCACAAATTGTTGATGATCGTCGTAAAATACTGACCATATGTCAGATATTCGTATTTCGTAAAGTTGCGAAACCACACTAATGAAAATATCATGGTTAGACTTAATACTGTATTACATGGAAGCTGCTGTCACTTGACTTATTTTATAAAGAACTGTCAGTTTGTGATATGCCATACCTGACATGCGTCAAAATGTGCATTGCTCAACCCATAGTAGACACAAAGTTGTATATCTAACAGGCATCCATTGTGTGTTTCTCTATCAACTATCTGGGGAGTGTGTGACACACAGTACGGTACGCTATAATGATTGATAATAAGCCATTTCACGGTTTAAACTTTGTATGTGCGTTACCAAGGTCAAGTATAAAACGACGCACGGCTCTTATTGAAAGGAATACAATAGGCCATTTCACTGTTTCAACCACGCATGTGCGTTACGAAGGTCAAGTGATAAAACGACGCGCGGCTCTTATAGAAAGGAATATAATTAGTTTTATCACTTGACCTTAATCTGCACATGCGCAGTTGAAACCGTGAAATTTCTTATGTTAAGTTACGTTATAGGGTCTGACTGGTAATCTGGATCATCTCCAAACCTACACAGGACCGAACCACGGTTGGTTTTGGCATTGTCTGAAAATTTGAAGATAATCGGCCCAATAGTTTTTGTGGTATACTGCATCCCTGATAGACGTTCTATTAGAACCTACTACTAGTTATATAGATTTTGCAGCAGTAGTGCATCTCTCCGTGATCCATCTGCGGTGGTATACAGTTTGTTAACTCTCATTCATTGAACAAAGCCAATCTTCTTATTGTCTGTATAAACTAATTTCCTAATAATTGGCATATATTTTCATCTCGGAAACTAATACATCATTAATGAATGAGAGATAACGATGATGGATCGAGTTTGCCAGTATATTGGCTGTTATTCTCTGATAATATGCAAATACTAATTACCTGTGATAGATGTTCTCCTTACTAGGAGGCCTAAAACTGATATGCAATTTCATATTAGTCGCTTATTTAATAGGCTAAATTGTGTATAATAATTATATTGTATTACAACGTTTCCATGGAAGTTACTCAATTGTTTAATGAAAAAATAACATAAATTGAAGAAACATTGCATACTTCAATGATAAAGAGTGTGCCATTATATTGGCTATAAATGGTGTATAATAATTATATTGTATTACAATGTTTCCAAGTTGTTTAATTTAAAAAGAACATAGAATTGAAGAAACATTCCATGAGTGATAACCAATGTGCCAGTATATTTGCTATTATTACTAATATGCAAATTACTGTTTCGCCTTACTTGGAAGTTTATTACTAGTGATATGCAATTTCATATTAACCGTTTGTCATTCTAAATGGTGTATAATAATTTTATTGTATTACAAAGTTTCTAAGTTAATAGTTTAATAGAAAAAGACCATAAAATGGAAGAAACATTGCATAAATGAGTGATAACGGGTTTTGCAGTATATTGGCTATTATTAATGATAATGAAAATAATAATATTTTGCCTTACTTGGAGTATTACTAATGATGTTAACCGTTTGCTATATAGTGTATAATAATTATATTGTATTACAACGTTTCCAAGTTAATTGTTTAATGAAAAAAAAACCAAATTAAAGAAACAAGTTACTTAATTGTTTATTGAAAAAAGAACATAAAATTTAAGAAACATTGCATACATATAACGAGTTTGCCAGTATA
The DNA here is from genome assembly GCA_025631205.1 of Nesometra sesokonis. Taxonomy (NCBI): domain Eukaryota; kingdom Metazoa; phylum Echinodermata; class Crinoidea; order Comatulida; family Antedonidae; genus Nesometra; species Nesometra sesokonis. The sequence goes on from JAOTQE010040118.1 coordinate 8,006, forward strand.
TTGGCTATTATTATTGATAAATATGCAAATAATAATTATCTGTTTCGCCTTACTTGGAGGTTTAGATATGCAATTGCATATTAACCGTTTGTCAGGTTAAATGGTTCATAATAATTATATTGTACAAAGTTTTCAAGTTAATTGTTTAATAAAAAAAGAACATAAAATTGAAGAAACTTTGCATACATGAGTGATAACGGGTTTGCCAGTATATTGGCTATTATTATGTAATAATTACATGTTTGATAGATGTTCCTCTTACTTGGAGGTCTATTACTAATGATGTGCAATTACATATCAACCGTATCATGATAAATGGTGTATAATAATTTGTATCACAATGTTTCCATGGATGTTATGCATTGAAATTTAATGAAAGAAAATAACAATTGAATGAAATATTTCATATATGAATGAGTGATAACGATGATGGATCGAGTTTGCCAGTATATTGCCTATTATTCATTGATTATATTCACGTAATAATTAGCTGTATGATAGATGTTTCGCCTTACTTGGAGGTCTATGCAATTGTTTGTCATGCTGAATGGTGTATAATAATTATATAGTATCTAAATGTTTCCCTCCAAATGAAAAAGGAACATAAATTGAAGGAAATGAGTGATAGCGTTGATGGATCGAGTTTACTGTTATTTTGTTAATAATAATTATCTGTGTAATAGATGTTTCGCCTTACTAGGAGGTCTAATACTAATTATATGCAATTACACCGTTTATCATGCTAAATGGGTGTATAATTATTATATTGTATTATATGCAATTGCATATTAACCGTTTATCATGCTAAATGGGTGTATAATTATTATATTGTATTATATGCAATTGCATATTAACCGTTTATCATGCTAAATGGGTGTATAATTATTATATTGTATTATAATGTTTTCTTCGAATTTATTCAATTATGTTTAATGCAAAAAAATAAATTAAAAAAAAGGTGATAACGATGGATCGAGTTTACCAGTAGATTAATTATTAATTAATTGTTTGATAGATGTTTCACCTAACTTGGAGGTCTATTACTAATGTTATATGCAAAGTTTATTAATAGGCTACCACCTGTTTGTTTATCATGTTTAATAATGTATAATAATTGCATTGTAGTAACAGTATTATAATGTTTCTCTCGAAACGATCCGATTATGTTTTATCAAAAACAACATAAATTTAAGGAAACATGTACACATTATTTAAAATAATATATCTTGTTATGAAACCTGTGGTATAATTCAATATCGTAGATAAAATAATTCGGCTATTTCATCACATCGTGTATTTCATAAATATTTATAGCACTAAGAATGACCTTTCTTTTTGGAAAGTTCGTTGTGTATGGGGAGGGGGTGGAATGTGCTTCTTTTGCTGTATTCCAGATAGAGTAGGTCTACTGTAGGCCTATATCGTTTTAAAGCAAATAAAGAGTTGAATTTGTTGTGGGGACGTTTGCAGTTTTAGCATACTAGTTGACAAGATGAATGTCTTTGTTATTTCCTTCATGGTTAGAGGTATATTCTGTGGAGCTACTAATGTTTTATGCCAGCCTGTAGTGGCGATATCTCTGTTGGATGTAAATGAAATAAAATAGCAATTTGTTTCTCTTCGCCTTATTTTATTTGCGTTGAATGGTAGATTCTGGAACAACGATGTTTTTTTAGGAAAATAAAATACCTCCTCTTAAATTTAACCCAAAAATGAAAATCGATGTTGGTGTGGTGTTTTTTTCCCTATTGCATGATATTGTGGCTAAATTGTAAGAAATGCAGAAATCGGTGGATTCACATTATAGTGCGCCACCTATCGGTTGCAGCAGAAAGGCCACTGGCCTGCCTCATCGGTCTTTTGCATAGATTTATTATTACGGCTAGATGGTGATCTTAACACTGTAAATGGCAGTCCATGTAAGCACCTACTATTTTGATTTCTCAGCCTCCGTCACAAACATGTAAGTTAAATAATCATAACTGTTTTACAATTATTTTATT
>JAOTQE010040129.1:0-10007 GCA_025631205.1 Nesometra sesokonis
GTTGAGTCTATAACTTAATGTCGTGTATTTTATTATCTATTTATATATATATATATATATATATTTAAATTCATGAGACTCAAGGGGAAAAAATCCTAAAAATTCCCAAATAGGGCTGAATATACTTTTTTATGATTAACTAAAACATATAATGAAAAGTAATTTTTTGGGTGAACCTGCCCTTTAAAATCACACAACATTGACGGTCCGAATGGTAGTGGGATTTGTGGATTTGAATTTACTACATTATTTGATTTATAATACATTTGTTGTAATATTACATTGTTCATATTTATTTACACTGATATACAACAGTATGATTATTATACATTTGCTATTTTTGCGTCACCAAATCTACAGTACAGGTACTTTAAATTTAACCGGTCACCATGACATTTGTTCCATTACATTAGTGTAAATTTTACTTGGTGCTAAGTTGTGCACAAAAATTAATACAACATATTTTAAATAGACAAAATAAGATAAACTCAAATAAAGTTTTATTTATATTTTTACAGTATTTAACAAGGTAATTAAATGTATACTTCAAATAAAAAATGTCAAGGCTAATACAGAAGGATGGTATTGCAAATTTCATCGAAAATTAATTAAAATGACTATAGTGTTGTTGTGGTTTGAATTGTGAGATTAGGAGTATAAAAGGCACATTATTGTTTCCCTTTTCAGAAAAAAGATTATTAGTAGGTACATAGAAAGATTTAAGGTAAATGCGGTAATTAAAACGTATAGAGCAATATATAAATATCTACTATAATTAAAAGTACTGTTACAGTTTATATTTGCACATTTGAAAATTAAAAAGTAATAAAATTATGATTGAATAAATATATATAACTGTGTAGAAAAAAACAATGATTGTTAGTTACAACACTTTAAATTAAATTTTACCACAAAATAGTAAAGCTAAATTGTTTAAAGTAAGAAAGTATAATGCATACTCAAAGCAATATGATACACGCCATCGTGACAGGATTCAATATTTCTACATAAATTATGTCATCATCAGGAATGATGATGACATAATTTGAGAGATACAGAAAAGAAATATAAAAAGAGAGAAATATAATTGAGATACACGCCATCGTGACATGATTCAATATTTCGACATAAATTATGATGATGACATAAATTATGTTGAAATATTGAATAATGCCAAAATGACGTGTATCTCATTGCTTGGAGTATGCATTATACTTCCTTACTTGAAGCTGATTGGTGAACCTTTCGGAAATTGTATATCTTAAGTCACAATTTCACTAAAGTTAAGAACAGATCAAGATAATACACCAAGACCAATGTTAAACTTCAACGGTTGTAAAATCAACTACTTGAACGTATCTAACAAACATACTAAAAGGGATTGCCCTACACTTGAAGCAATTCTTTACTTTGGTAGAGACTCATAAAGCATCAGCTTAAGACCCCCTCGTCCCTGGGTTCCCAGTCTTAATGATGGTAAATTTATGGTAAATTTATGGATGGTCCTTATGAGTTTTTGTAAGAAATGACTTAAATTTATAGATTCGTCATTTATAACATAATTTGGTAACAAATTACACTCATTAAACTACATGAATTCAAAAGCGTGTCTCAGTTTTAAAATGAGTAGGTCGTATTTGGAAACTCCGCCCTCGTGTGTCTTTAAATAAAATTTGGGAATTAACGTTTACTTGTTTACAATTGACAGGTAAATCTTGGCTGTTTGCACTGGGAATCTGACTGTCATTTGAGGATTGACGTCAATGCAGGGCACAGAGAATATTTTTATTTATTATATTGCTCTGTTAATAATAACTTATTATTTTATTGTGATGTCTAGAAATAGAATAGCAAGAATAAATCGATGTTCATTTAAACCACATACACGATCAGTGACTAGCCTAGAAAGGTAAACATTTGAAAGATATTTCTGACAAATTAAATAACAAATTTATGCCTAACAAAGGCCCTATGCAATTATTTTTTACTTTAAAGAAAAAGCGGTAATACACAGGCTACATCATTGTTGTTGGCCTAGGCAACGGTTGCCATTTTGCCAGTAAAACATGCTTTGTTGGAGTTTAATTTTTCAAAAATAAATTGTTTACCTTCTAAAGATTATCACTGGCCATTTATGAGTTTTAAAACAGTTTTAAAACAATTTTTGATTATTAGTTGGGAGAGACGTGTATTTCTCTGTCTCTTGCACAGACATCATGCCCCTAACAGCAGTCTAACTTCCGAAAAAGATGTATACCATAATGTATTTCCAGGGTTTAGATAAAAATCGGCAGTTTATGCTTGTTCCAGATCACATAAATTAAGTGTGAAGTTTGGTGTTCTGAACAACCTTCAAAGCTGTTTTATCCAATTTTTTCCCGACATTAATGATGTTCCTTGCCAAACATAATACTCTAATGATATACGGAATTTCTCGCACTTTGTCATTATCGTATTTCTTTGTCATTTCCTATAAGCAGTCACAATATGTATAGTCATGTGTAAACACAATTTGAATTGGGTACTATACAGGGTAATTACATTATATCTCATATCAAATTTTGCTAAAACCATGATTTCCTTATTCAGCTATTTTAACCTTTACACTGCACTCAGTTTATACACTAGCCAACTCTCATGTATCATAACCATATATGTATTATTTTAACGGCTAGATAGTGAACTTCCATAGAATACATATCCCCAAATTGCAGTTACATGGAAGCGTCTACTATTGAAAGACATGTCCGGAATCTAACAAATCAAATTGAATTACGTTTTAACGCTGTTGCCACGACGAAATTGCGCCCCAATCGGTCCAAATAGTTGTCAAAAGTTTCAAATTTATCACTAAATACAGGTAAATTTAATCCAAAATATAATGACCATAACAACATAAAATATATATAACATACATAAATAATTTTTCCTAAATAGTAGGCGCCTACATGGGACTGTAAATCTACAGTGTTCACTATCTAGCCGTAAATAATAAATCTATGATAATACTCCATTTTGTACATCTCGTGCATACATCGTGTTTTCTAACGCATGAGAAAACGTCGTAAGAATGTAAATTATCGGGGACCTATATTCTTCAGAAACTCCCAAAATGAGGTGAAAATGCCATAAATGATTACAACTATTTTCATGAAAAACCATGTAAAACTAAACAATACAACACATACAAGAAAAGAAGGATTTTGAAATAAATGGCAAAAAATAATGCAATGTTATTTTTAAATTCTCTTGTGTTAAGATGTGGATTATGAAAGGGTGAGAAATAGATTCAGTGCTTTTTGTAAAGTTTTAAAAAACTTTTTTTTTGAAAACTGACAATGTGTCAATGTCCACAATAGGATTTTCTTAATTTATGTAAGTATTGATGATGTAATTACATGCACCAAGAAGCGAATCAATTTAGTCACGCCCATGAGGTTTAAAAATGATATATTAAATGTCAAATTCATAAATATGAATATAGGTCACAAATGGTGAAATTCACAAAGTCGTCATCTGTAAGTTGGAGAAAGGAAGCAACCAATTAAAGTATTATAAAATCACTTTGACTGGTAACTCGAGTAGCACGTATCTTACACAAGATATAAATTTACATGGCAGGGGATATCCACCAGGCTACTCTATGCCGGTTGACACACCCGGCCTCTCCTTGCTGGGTTGATAAATGTGTATAACGGTTGATTATTGATAAAAGGTCAACTAAACAGCCATTCCTCTGTGGAATGAATAATTAATATAAACAGTCATGTAACATTTTAAATTGGAAACACAATACTCTGTTAGAATGATATACAAGTGTGTAGAATCTGAAGCTCACTTAAATGGTGGCCATGAGCAGGGGCGGATGTATATTTTAAAAAAATGGGGCGGAAGGGGCCAATAGAGTGTCAAAGTTTTAGGGGGTCCGGGGCATGCTCCCCGGGGAAGTTTGGTCTTTAGATGTCCGGATTTCCGTTTTATAGACGATGTTAATAATATTGATTAATTTTACTTTCCGAAGGGGCGGGGGGGGGGTGGTGCCTGGGCGGAGCCCGTCCCCCCTCCCTTAGATCCGCCCCTGAAGTGGATAACTGTTTCTCAAGTTATTCATCCCACAGAGTTTTCTATTTCTGAAACAGTATTTAATGTATTGCAATTCAAATATTGTCTTTTCAAGTAGTAGTAGTTTTTTATTCATTGATTCATTGATCATTGTTAAGATAAACAGAAAGGGTATTATTAAATTATTAAATAGAGAGAGAGGTGCTTTTTAAAACTAACGACGTAATTAAAAAAATTGCTATTGTCGCCATTTAAAAGTACTATTATTATATAATTAACATAGCTCAGCTAACAACAGCTCACTGTTATTATTTCCACTGTTCTAATTCCATTGCACCTTAAAAAACTACATAACTAAAACTAAAATATATATAAAATTCTCTGAAATATTTGTATTTTAAAAATAAAACCCAAGAGGTTTGTACATAATTTGCATTTCGGAAGCCTTCTCAAGACGCATCAACGGGTTTATAGATAGCGGAACTAGAATGGGGACTCACTATTCAGTCAATGTAATACCATTCTATGTACACTGGATTTTACATATGCCTGTACTTATTTCATAAATATTTGTATATTTTTAATAAGTTGGTTTTTGAATATTATACTTTTAAACGTTTCTCCGTTCTATCCAAATTATCTTTTAAAAATAGAATGTTACTCATAATGGCATACTTTTTTTATTGTGCCACTTCAATGTAAGGTCAACTGGTGAGCAAAATTTTACGCAACCTGGATTTTTACATAGTCTACCCTGGCTACATACCAGAGGTTTCACTGTATTTTTTTACAAATATGGAGCCTTGAAAGGGGAAAAATATGCCAGTCATAATGCCATTGTGTACACCAAGATGAAAACTAATAGGAAAACTCCACCATATTTTACACTTATAGGTGTCTGTGATGACTATTAAAATAAAAAAAAAGGATTACAATTAATAGCAACCCCGTAATTATTTAAAAAATATTTTTGTAACGCTTTCTTGCTATTTGAAGATGAGAACTACATCATGCTTTCTAAACCAAGTCTCATGAGGATTTGGGAGTGCCTTTATCTGCTTGTGCGAAGAACCTAGTGTGCAGCCAGGTTCAAACCCGACCTTGAGATTGGAAGGCAAGCATGTTAACCACCAAGCTACAGTGACACTCCATGAATAATAAGATACAACAAAGTCTCTAGCATAGGCTAGGTTTACTTGATTCTGAAGAGATCAAAAACAACATAAATATTACTGTGAAGGCAGAACCCTACTGTACCATTAGGCATCCCACACTAGCATAATCTGCCTCTTGAAAGCATTTACAAAAGGCACATGAATTTGTATTCGCTCTCATTCAAACTCTGTTATATACAATTCTAGGTGTAACACTATTGCAATCCTCCACAATGAAACTTCAAACATATACAGAGAAATATAATAGAATAAATATTGCAGTTAAAAGTAAATTGGAAAATATAATTTACAAGCAAGGTGAAATTATTATTCATAAAATATATCAGTATTCTTTTTTATTATGACTTTAGAAGACGGAAGTGAAGCAGGTGTACAAAGCTACAAGGATTACCATCCCAATGTTTATAAACCAGTAAATGCTCTACTAGTGAGATCTAGTGCCTGTTTTATGCATTATTATAGAGTTTTGATAAGTACTAGAATGTCAAGACAATAAGAGGCAATGTTGTCGTGGGAATCTAGCGAGCATGGTGGTACCTGGGGTGGATTTAAAGTGAACACAGCCAGTGCATCCTTATATTGTCAAGGCACATGTCATCTTACATATGTGTATCCCCTCTAAAATACCAATGCTCCACACCCACCCAAGTCTGTGATAGTGCCCCACCATTCTTTCACATAATCCTGAAGTCATTCCTGGAAACTTCAATGTCCATTAATCCATTGCCAGATGGATGTTTCCTGGTGTACTCTGGGATCCTGTTGCTGGATCATTGCAATCCCAGAGATTTAAATTGTACAAAGTACCTGAATACACTTTCAAATGACAATGACTGTAGGTAAGTGATGTAAGCTGTAAAATGGGATAAAAGGCGGCAGTCTTATCCACGGTATGTTAACTTCCTGTTATTGTTGATATCACTGTTGGATGTAAATGAAATAAAATGAAAATATAATAAATTTGACTCCCTCAAAGGTAAAGAACCAATAGATTTTTGTCTTTTTAATCATGTCCAAAAGGTTAAAAGATGCACAACAATGCAAGTAAATGTGTGCATATCAAAAAATGTGTATACTGCACATACTTTTTATTATAAATGCACAGTGCCCTATTTCAGAATCCATCGCATCGGCACACAAGTGGTACACAGACTGTATAGGAAAATTACCACTCTATACTCTGGGCATACATCGTTTAGTAATCTCATTTACTTATCTACAAATCTCTGACTCACTAGCCTTCTAAGGGGACCCTTGTTATTTTTCTTTTCATGAAGTTTAAGAATTGACCTAGCTTCGCATGACCTGAACATCATTAACATGAAAATGTGATTCATGTTTTTACCCGTCTGATAATGTATACTGCACAGTGATAGAGGAAAGAGAACATGCTTTAGTAACACCAAACAGATATACACGGTACATTCAACAAGGTTTTAACCAGGGATCCAGGGAAGTAGCAAGGCCATCCAGGGGTAACAAAAATTAACTGTAAATTAAAGTTTTAAATTTGAAGTTTATTAAAAAGTATCAATTGAGTTGATTAACCCAGCAAAAAAACAATGGGATGTATTATCTATAATAGCAAGGAATTTAGAAGGAATTGTCCACTACAAACAGTGGGACTGAGGAGCATTGTCAATACACAGTGGAGCTGAGAAATGTCTATACCCAGTGGGGCTAAGAAGCTGTTTTAACATATTTTCTCATTACATTGAAGAGTCTCATCTATGCAGCTTAATTGATCAATTATAAAATTTTGACTGTTTTTCTGCATAAAAATTTAGGCATACATACCTAAGCTTTCAACCTGGTCTCATGTCTTCGTCAGAGTGATGTTAAACGCATTGACGTCACTTCCTCGGACATGCATTGCCCGAGAGAAGATTGTCCCAGATTTCAGGAAGTTGGTAGCGGCCGCCGTACCTGTTGAGTGAGGGTTTCAGTGTCCTGATGTGAATAGACTCCTTTACGCCCTGTTTGAACTCTTGACTCTGATTGGTTCAAACGGGGCGTGAAGGAGTCTATTCACATTAGGACACTGAAACCCTCACTCAACAGGGACGGCGGCCGCTACCAACTTCCTGAAATCTGGGACAATCTTCTGTGACATCAATGTGTTTAACATCACTCTGACGAAGACCTGAGACCAGGTTGAAACCTTAGGTATGTATGCCTAAATTTTTATGCAGAAAAACAGTCAAAATCTTATAATTTGATATTTTCTCGTGTTTTCATTGGATAAGCTTCTAATTTCATTTTACCTAATTCTCTATCATACTCCTGGCCCTGTACTCTTGCACCATATCATGTCAGTAAGCAACAGTGCATGTGTAGTGAGAGTTGAATAGCAACTTGATTAGCAAAACTTGTTTATCAACAATGGCTTTTCAGCTGGTGTCTGTGTTGAAGCGCAGATTTGCAACGTATGTTGAACGGAATCCAACATTGTTCTTGTCACTTTGTTCACAGTCTGTATGAGTGTGAATATAATGGTATGAAAACATCGTTATTAGGCTTGATAAGGTGTGATACGGATAATCTTGTCTCAAAGTTTGTATCAGAGTCAGGCTATCACCCTCGTCTGGTACAAACTCCTCGACTAGATATTATTCGTTTTACACCCAACCTCACCTAATAACTAATAGTCTTATATAGGCCTATACATAATGGAGTTTCAGAAGTTTTTCCTAACTATATGACATCATTTGAACAAAACCATATATAATTCATTTGTCAATAGTAGAAACTTTTGAATTATTTAGGATTAGTTAAGAATGATTATAAGTATTTTTTCTAAATTTATAAATATTAAACCATGCCATTGTTTTAGATACAGGACAGAAGTACAACATATGCACAATGTGAAAATGGGCACTGCATAAATGCAGTTGATCACGATGTTCCATCCTGTTGCATAAACTTCTTAGTATAAAGTGTAGCATACTTGTGAAACAATAGAATCCATGGCAATCTTTGATTTTGCTTGTTGCAGTTTCCAGATGGTACATTTTTGTGTTGATAATTACCAACTATATTCCCGTAAACTGCTTGAAAAATGCACTTTCATTGAACTTTCATCATTTGTCACATTATATATTTTGCATCTTGTTGTATTCAGTCAACTTAAAAGTGGTAAAACGTGGCGTATCTGGAATATTGCGATCATCAAAAAAGGTGCTTCATTCAAGTAAACGTAACTACATCAAGGATTAAAGTTTTAAGTATTTTTCAAATACTTGGCGAATCTGCTTAATAAAAATAACTTGGCATTTGGAGCTTCGATCTCAAAATCTAGATTTAGTAATTCCTTTTTTAAGATAACACAAAAGGATCAAGGATGAATATTATCAGTTTGCCGCAAACACTCACAGATAAAATATCTCTCAATGTGTATCAATAAAATAAGTGAAATATATGTGGTAATGACTTGATCCATTCACATGACAACATCAAGGATAAATATTCAACAAATTTGCAAACATTCTCCAGCACAGCAAAGATTCCTGGTCTGCATAAATCTACATATCTTGAGCAACTGGTGGTATTGGATTTATCAAGGTTAATTACACATCATAGGGCCAAGTTTAAAAATAATTTGAGGTTTTTATCGGTCTTGAGTGATACTTTTAAAATTTGATGATGAATCAAGAACTTGCGGACATACTGTAGATATAAATTAAATTTCAGCATTTAACGTTAGGAAAAATGTTTGCGAGCTGTACGTTTGTGGAAAGTTTGATTCTTTTGTTTCGGCGAGTTGAGTTAATAATTCACACGTTTAAGAAATATTTAACTAGTAAAGGATCTTACAAGCATAGTCTTGCTTTGCCTCAATCTCCCTTGGAGCCTGAAGTGTATGACTACTGTATGCTGATCACAGATTTCGAGGGACTCAGGAACAAGAATAATGTGTGGTATCTATGATTTCGCATCAAATGGTTTTAGCACCTCAAACACTGAATGAAGGAGAGATGAATGTAGTAGGCCATCAGATTCTATGCCACTGTTTTCATTTTGTTCTTTCCAGATCATGTCCTCAATGCGGAAGCGGATTTTACTAAACCAGATGTAGCAAGACCGACACTCCTCACGATATTTTGTTCGTATTACTCCTATAAAAAAACCACAAAATATTGTAAGCAAATAATATGATAAATTTTATTCCAAAATGAATGTGAACTGAAGGCAATATTTCATAAAACACAATACATATGGAGCAAGACATGGAAAGTTATTGAGAAATAATCAAATAAAGAACAAGAAATATAAACAAATACAAAGGGAATGTTATTTATTTTGTTTCATATCATAACTTTGGTTATAAATGTCCAATTTTGATAATTAACCCCTCTTTTTAAAGCTGACAATAAGTGTAAATTTCAATATTAATTCCATTTTTTAATTTTGCGACAACTTAGTGGTTTTGCCATGATGCCTCATATACATAGTATCCATACGTACTTATTATGTTCAAACACATCTCTAGTTTAATTCAGAGGTAACAAGTCTCTCGACAATCAGAAGATTTAAATTTATATTGAGGTATAAAATCTAAAACATTTCTACAGCAGATCCAGGATCAAGAAAAGGTGGGCGGGGGGAACTTTCCGTGGTCCGGGTAGGTGCGATTCCCGGTTTTGATTTTGACAAGCAAAAAAAAAGAACATTCTCCAATTTTGTTTACATTGTGCAGGGCCTGTTTTCTTATTTTTAAGGTAGATTTTAGACCTGGCGCTCCTAATTTAAGGAGGGGGGGGGGGGGGGGGG
>JAOTQE010040140.1:0-10007 GCA_025631205.1 Nesometra sesokonis
GCGCCCTGCCCCATGGAGTTACAGAAATTACATTGAAAAATCGCGGAGTCCGGAATCTTTACTTTCTAGGATCTTTGGTATAATTGAACGTTGGTGGCGTCCACTATCATTACAGAAATTCCATGGAAAAAATAGCCAGCGCGCTATCTTTACATTATAAGATCTTTGGTACTTATCTTGCGCCGCCAAAGGCGGCGCTATACGATCTCTGATCGAAGGGTCCGATTCTGTCAATCTCGAGCGAACTTCTCAAGTTTGGTAAAATTGGGAAAACTGTAGTTCGGCACGACATATTCATAAAATGTTATGTCTAGAAATAGAAATTTACCACATGCACTGTAAATTTAATAAATAAAAAATGGATGGTAAAGGTAACATAAATCTTAATAATTTACCTGAAGAAATTCTGGAAAGAATTTTATGGTACCTGTCACCGTATAGAGAATGCGATAATGCTGCTAGAGTTTGTAAAGTATGGAACCGACTAATTCATGGTAAGATTCAGAAAAATACAGCCAGGACTCGTTTTCTCTTTGTTGTTCAGGTTGCAGAGAAGTGACTGACTGTGAGGCCGAGGCCAAGGCCTACTACTTGGCAGGCCTACAGTCTCCTCCTAGGTCTAGGCTAGGCCCTACTTAGCCTTTTTTAGTAGGGCCTAACCTAAGATAGTGTCATCAATTTACTCCCTCTGCATCCCGATTTGAATATAACAGGGCTGGGCCTAGCCAAGCAAGAACCATTGATTGTGCCACCGGTTCCACCACAGTAGTACTACGCCCCGGGGGCGTGGTGGGGAGGGGGAACTGTGGGGATGTTGTATAGAAAAGTTTCGGGCCACTAGGTCTAGGCTAGTACCTTCCTATTATTAGGTAGTATACCTGCCAACTCTCACGCATTATGCGTGAGTCTCGCGCTTTGGAGCCTATTTTTGACGAATCACGCACAGTTTCATTTATCTCACTCATAGGCCTACCAGTTATTCTAATAGTGTTTCCTCACGCATGACACAATATACAGCAAAATGCTGTAAAAACCGCCCCAAAACAGCGAAAATACAGGCAGGAACCGCCCGAAAATGGTCAGATGACGTTTTTTTGCTTGCCAGATCGAAATAGGAGAGGGTGTGGCCAGTAGTGGTGGTGGGGTTTGTCTCACGCATTGGAGGCAAAAAAGGTTGGCAGGTATAAGGTAGGCCTGCGTGACATGAAAACTCAAAGGTTCATGGCACAATCGAGTCATACATGAAATCCAAATAATGTAGAAATGCAATTTTTTGGTACAAAAATTGTAAAAATCTATCCATTCATTAATTTTCTATGATTTTTTACAGATTGAATTAAAAATCCGAAATGTTAGTGTTTAAGACAAATAAATCTATGGAATTTAAGATCCTGAAATCCACAGCTGAAATCCTATCCATCAACTCTTTTTACAGGAAATATTCCACTGTTTAAAAATATGATTTTTTTTTTTTGGGTGTCGAAATTACACTTTTCATGCATAAATTCATCAAAAACTTCACCAAATAGTGCTTTATAAGATTATTAAATATATTGTTTTTAAAATTTTGGATGAACTCGGCTTTTAGGGAAAATATACAATTTTTGTGAACATAATTTTTTAAATTCCTGGAACTGATAGCATTAGTAAAATAAATAAAAAAATAACATTGTTTTAAATTGTCTTCCTAGTACAATTTTGAGACCAAGACCTACAAAATTAGCAATTATTTTTAAAAATAAATTAGTAACGTGATGCTTGAATCATGCCACAAGTGAGGTCCTGTTTTTTACATGGACACCAACAGAGAATTTCATCACACATTTCTACTTGTGCCTTTCATTTAAACCAATAATAATAATTTGATAATTGAACCCTCTTTTTAAAGTTTACAAAAAGTGTAATATAGTTTCAATATTAACTCCATTTTTCAATTTTGTGACAACTTGGTGGTTTTGGTGTGTTGTGCCTCAATTAATTTTATTATTTTAATAATTAAGAAAACTAATAGACACACAGTCACTATACAAAATATGCCTAATAGGCTAGTCCCAATAAACTTCATTGAATTTTTTTTAAACATTTTTCTAGGCATACAACAAAGAAGGTACCATGCATTTAAAAACAATACGCAAGATGGTAAGATATGTTGGAGTTACAAACAGTGCCCTCAAACACCTGTAACGGCTCGTCATTCACACAGTGCTTGCTACGTAGATGGCAGTATGTATATCTTTGGTGGGAGCTCTGTGTCGGAAACAACATTTAATGATATTTGGAAGTTAGACTTGACAAGCAGAAAGTGGTCACGCATAATTGCTTCAGGTGATTAAACAATAATACATTTGTGACAAATGACATTTGATGACATGACAATGAGACATGAAAATGAGACAAATGTAAGGGCCCTCTGAGATTGCATACCCTGCCTACATCATAATTATCTGCTATATAAATTGAAATGTATAAATATTAAAAATACATGTAGTACAGTAATAAAAAAATGGAAAAAAAGGAACAGCGAACATTTGACAAGAAGGTAGCAAATGACATAGATGACAAATAATATGACAATTTGACAAATGGCAACTTCACAAAACAATATAACAAATAATGTGTCAACAATGTGACAGCAATGCAACAACAATAATGTGACAAATACAATAACACAAATGACAATTTGACAAAAATGTGACAATGTAACATGTTACAGTTTGACAAGTGAAAACTTGGCACTAAATCTGTGATGACAAACTATATTGCCCAAGCCAATACAAAAGCAGTGTAAAATAATGTATCAATTATCTCTTTGATTTACATTTTTTTCAGGAAGTGGTCCTAGCTCCATGCCATCTCCACGTGCTTCAGCCTCTATGGTTTACTACAATGGTTCATTGATCGTGTTTGGGGGATGGGCGCCCCCACTTCCATCACCTTTGTATCCAGCCCCAAGGTTTTATAATGAGCTTCATGTGTATAACATGGCATTGAATCAGTGGACAGCAATTACAACATCATTAACACCGCCCCCAATGGCTGGCCATCGAGCAACTGTCGTTAAAAACAACATGATCATTTTTGGAGGATGGCATGTACAGGAGAGGTTATATATTAATTTGTCATATTTTTACTTCATTTATTTTATTTATGTTTTGATTTAATCATTTTTCCATAAGGTTCAATAAATATACATGGCAGATCATTATAGTCAACAACAAATAAATAAAAAAGTAAACTAAAACTTTAGCATCTTCCATTTTTGGAACCTTCCATTCAACCTATATAGTATTAACTTGTCACCCAACAATTCTTTAACCTTAACATTTTGTATACACAAACAAATGTGAGGTCTTCCCACAAAATGAGTCTCATGGTGGGAAAATCCAAAATTTAATTATTGATGCCTTCTATCTGAGACTACTTAGCTCAATACAAACTATCAAATTTTCTTTGACAAAAAACTTTGATATGCCTTATGGTCATGACGATGTCACACCATGACCATATATAGGAATATCATTACCATATATGGGTATATATCATCAAAGTTTTTTGTCAAACAAATTTGATAGTCTGGATTGAGCTTTGTAGTAGTCTCAGCTTCTATTAAAACAATATAAGCTGTAATCTACAATCATATTTTCCGGACGTTTCTTGGTAGTTACCCTTGCCCCACTGAAGTGGGGAGAGGGTATTGCAATGAGCTGCGTCTGTCTTTCTGTCTGCGTGTGTGTGTCTGTCTGTATCCATATCTCAAAAACTATTCGGCCGATTTACTTCAAATTTTCAAACACTATCAGAACCAACCGTATCTAGGTCCTTGTGAGGTTTGGTGCTGGTCTGCGTTACCACATGAATTCTGTATTCTAATTTATATGATTTTTTGTTTACTGCCCTCTCTTAAGTGAAAAAAAATACAGTAGGCTAGATAGTAAACAGGCCTGATAGTTTTTGATATACTCTGGTCCTATCTGTTAGCTATTGCCATTAAAATTCCAAACATAACATTTCTTGACCCTGAATAGAGTATGTAGTATGTTTATTCTTTGTGCCTGATACCTCCCTATCACAGTGAAAGTAAGAAGAGTGAAAACTATGGCTTTAGGCTGTTCACAAATGAAGACACAAACTAACAAACACAGGAGGGAAAAACCTCCTTCAAAACATAGGCGAGTGTGCGTTTACGATTACTTTGTCTTGTTTTATTTGTCTCAATCCATTCAAAGTATTTGCTACCACAACACTACTGTTTCTTATCGCTGGTCTGTCTTGTTTGTATCTGCCTAGGAGTGCAGCGCAAACAATAAAATTAACATTGTCTTTGTTTCTTTTAGGAGTAATGATATTTGGGTGCTAAATATGGATACAATGGAATGGCACAAGCAAGAAACACAAAAACCTAAACCACTTGAACGGTCAGGCCATGGTCAAATCAAGATTAATGACGAGTATCAATTAATAATAGGAGGCTGGGGCAAGAATGGAATGGTTAGTATAATAGTTCCAATACAAATTAAAATGTTTTTTTTCTACCAACAGCATATGGTTCACACTACAGTTGAACCCCCTGTAAGCCAACACCCTTGGGTTCTGTAAAAATGTCCGCTTATTTGAGGTGGCCAGTTTCTAGAGGTTTGACATAGACATAGACATAGAAAAACTTTATTCGTCATAAAATATACAATATACATCTTTTGAAAATTTCCTTCCTTGGCAAGATAAGAATAAAAAATAAGTAAGTATAGTACTCATAAAAGTATTAAAAACAGTGACACAATTTAACCTCTTTTAAAATTTGAATTTAATATTTGAATTGCGTTTGGAACAAAGGATATCTAAAACGTGATCAACAGAGATCAAAAACTTTTAACATCACCTATACGGTTTGTTCTTATTTCCGACATTTTTCAGCCTTCTCAACATACAGGCCTTTGATTTTTTTAGAAAACGCAATTTATATTTTACTGAATATTTATTATTTGTTTAAGATCACTCATGTAATATTGTTTTCAGCCATCACAGTATAAGAATTTTGTCAAAAAATTGTTTTCATTGTTCAAAATATAAAACAAATTCAGGGTGGTCGCATATGGTAGGTAAATTAACATACAAAAATTATAAATTTTATTGGAGGTGATAGCTTACAAGAGGTTGTGAAAGTTTTACAATTATAGCATGCATTGGCCTAATGTTTTTCAAAATGTTAGTTGACAATAATCAACTGAAGTTTAGCAATATTTTTGGTGAATAGTAATGGCATATTTTCTAGAATCATGGCAGACTTTTATTATCAGTTTTACGATTTATTGTACATCATCGATGACAACACTGGTACCTTTGATTTTATTTTTTTATTTGATTTATTTGAGGTTTATTGTAGAACACTAAGGATAACCCACAAAAGTCCCAAGTGGACTTATTTCAAGTGGGGTCCTTCTAGTGGTGATTGGGCAGTGCACCGGGAGACAATCCACTGCTCTTTTTCGAAGAGTGCACTGCATTCTTTAACATGCACATGAGCCATATTGTAAACGGGACCAACGGATTAATGTCTCATCCAAAAGACGGTGCGCTAACTTGTATTTTGACTCTCCAGCCGAAACACAAGTAGAGTGGCGTGGTGTTAAATCGAACCATGGACATGTGAGTCACGGTTCAGCAAACAGCACAGTGATTTCCACTAGATAAACCAACTGATCTAAATACCACCCTCATCTTGCATTCCAAAAAATGTTCCCATATTTTTCACATTTTACAATAAAAAACCATCGTACAATCTGTAATATTTTAGTAAATAATCAGAAATTGTTTGTTTTTTGTTTCAGTTGTGCGATGATATTTGGCTTTTACACATGGATCCATCGTTGCCATGGAATTGGACGCCAATTAAAATTATCAATGCATCAAGTTCACCACCTGAGATTTGGTGTCACCCGGTTGTAAAAGTGGGTGATGCGGTTGTCGTGTATAGCCGAAGTAAACGACCGCAGCATAATCATCATAACCCGGCTATATCTTCCATGAGGAACGGACCCAGGTGTGAACTACGTGGAGAAGCCGTCGCTGCCAGGAATAACGTGGATATTTGCGTTAATGGTATTCGGGGAAGTCTACAGAAAAATCGACCCACTATGACGAGATATTCTGGACTTGCGGAGCTTCCCGACTACCCAGGTTTAAAATGCAGTTGTAAATGGCCGATAAAGTCAAAGAAAATAGTCCAACCGGCTCTTCCCGCCAGGTGTCCGCTTCAATTATACATTCTAGATATTTCAAAAGTTTTAAGTGAACACACTGTTAAATGGCAGATATCCGTGCAGCATGGACAGTCGGCAAATGATCCTACGATAAGAGCTTATCCATTAGACCATAGACCTCCACCAGAACGAATCTCATTTTATTCGGTTGTTGTAGGACAGGCTGAGATGGTGATGTTTGGTGGCGCTGTAATGGACCCGGAAGTAGGGCGAAGGACTACAGCAGTAAATTCTGCACACTTTGCTTCTTGATCTAAATGAAATGCAATAAACACCAACACCATATAATTCTAAACGGCTTATAATTACATTAAAATGCATTGTACCTGCCACAGCGTTTTTTGTCAGTTATGAAATCTGCAGTTTTATTGTATTCAATTTGTGCATGTAGATAAAATTATGGCCAATAGCAATTTTTCGCATCACATATGGGATTCGACCTACAGGTTGTATGGCCAAGTGGGTAACACAGGGAAGCTGTGAACCATACTAAAGACAACAGCACATGTTTGAGGCCCACTTGCATTCTATTGGTTGAACAAGTCTTCTCGGATAAAGACTATAAATCGTAGGCCCAGTGTACACAAACAGGTCATGTGCACTTTAAATAACCCAGTACATCTTTTGAGATGAGTAGGGGTTACCCCGGTGTACTGGTCCATATACAACCCCTGTCATGGACAGATGAAAGCGAGAGTACAAGCCAGTACTTGCTGCATGACATTATGTGATCCTTAGGGGAATAGAAAGTCATATAAATACAGGTCCGTATCCAGGAATTGGCAAAGGCGGGGTGGGGATGCTCGAACCTGGGTTGGATTTTTGGCACGTTCCTTATAGTGCGATTTATGATTTTGTGGTGCTTTTACCTCGCAGTTTTTCTTTTGAACTGAATGGGGGTTGGGTGCTCGTTTACACTGAAGTGGGTGGGAGGGGGTGCTCGAGGCAATGATTGTCCCATTTTTATTCTAATTTTATTGTTTCTTTGCCCTCAGAATGGGGGTGCTCGAGCACCCTGAGCTCCACCCCTTGATACGCCACTGAAATACCTAGCATCTGGCGCACACCGCATTGAGCTCTACTTTATAAGGTACTATATAAATCTAACTACACTACATTATTTGGTTTATCACGTGAATAATTAATAATTAATTAACAGAAATTAGCTAAATCAATCCATAAAGCCAGGCACTTACTGCGCCGTATGACGGTTGCACGACTAAACCATCGCTTTTGTGTTTGTGGTTGCCAGATGCGATGACAGTCTTCAACTCGTCGGTCGACCTGCCGATCGGGTAGAAGACCGCAGAAATTTGCAATTAAAAGATTATCAGTCTAAGAAGGAAGGACACTTCACTGCATGAAAACTCACCTAAAATGCATATTGTATGAAATAAATGTACCAACCATACGTAAATTTTATCTCACCTACGATGCAACTCATCATCGTGGTGAAACCTCGGACTCTTTGAAATCTTGTGATGATGGTACTTTTAGGAGGTTGAACTTTCAGTCGTGGATCTGCCGCCCGATACAGCCCCCTCCCCTTTTTCACCTGGACAGATATTATTTTAACTTAAAAAACTCATTGTCTGCAATTAATTATCTGTAAAAATCTGAAACTACTATAGTAGTTTCAGGTGAAAGTTTCTTCTCAGAAACCCAAGAAAAGTATCTTGTTTCAAAATTGGCCTGGGGAGGTCCCTAGACTCTAAAAAAAAAACAATATTTAGCACAGGGCCCTCTATCCAGGATCAGCCCCCTCTATCCAGCTCTGCTGGATCCACCCCAGACTATTAAGCCTACACTGTAAACAGTTGCCCGTAAAATTTACGGAAAAAGTCCTGGCAGCCAGGATGGCAAGAAAATCCTTTAAAATTTACAGGATTTTTTGGCATCCTATCTGTTGGGACTTTTTTCGTAAATTTACGGACATTTAACGTAAAATTATTTGTGTAACAATAAAATGTCCGTAAAATTTACTGTACAAAAATACAAATGCCCGTAAAATTTACTGTATTTTCTTGGAATCCTGGCTGCCAGGACTTTAACTGTAAATTTACGGAAATTTTTTACATTGTACGCCATGAGAAAGAATCGGCTGTGGAGGGAGGTTTGAACCCAAGACCTTGGGATTCAAAGGCAAGCTTGTTATCCACCAATCTACACTTCCCCCACTAAAATAAAACCAAGTATCGGTACAGTTGAACCTCTCGTAAGCCGACACCCTCGGGTCCAGTTAGAGTGTCCGCTTACGGCTGATAAAAAATAGTTGGAATCCTCAACGCAAATGGCCTCTCTAATTCCACATTCTATATTTTATTAAATATTTTACAATTTTTTAGGTCAATTAGTTCAGTAAAATGATTTTCACCCATTAGAGTTTTAGAATTTTGTACAAAAAAATTGTACTTGATGTACAGAAATCACAAAAAAATAATGTCTGCTTATAGGAGGTACATTAACATACAAAAAAATCTAAATTTTAAGTCAAAAAGTGTCCACAGCTGCTTACGGGAGGTGGTCGCTTACAAGAGTTACCAAATGCACTATAGGAGGAACAAAAAGGCTTTTAAATGAATGGTCATTGTGGGAGGTGTCCGCTTACGAGAGGTGTCCGCACGGGGATGTTCAACAGTATATTAAAAGAGGTTTTACTTAAGTGTTACATGTTTAACAATTTTATGTGTTGTGTATCTAAAGTTTTAATGTGTATGTACTGCTGTACTATTGAAATGTGAATTACAAGATACTATATTTATACAGTACTTGCTTCTTGCTTTATTTATCATAAAATGTGATTTGCTCTGGAAAAATGAAACGAGTTATAATCTTTTCAATTCTAACAAACTTAATTATATCACATAAAGGATACAGTATTTGAAGATAATATACATTTTATCAAAGTATGTTTTAAGAAATGTGTGATTAAAAGTTTGTTGATACCAGTTTAATTCTTTTTTCTGGAAACACATTGGTTTATCAACTTTTAATGTTTAGTTTCAAAAATTATTATTAAACAGGGTTTATACGCGTCCTTGAATTCCTTGAAAGTCCTGGAAAAACAAAACATGCATTTTCCAGTACTGGAAAATCCTGGGATATGATAATTTTCCTTGAATGTCCTGGAAATTT
This sequence comes from Nesometra sesokonis, assembly GCA_025631205.1. NCBI lineage: Eukaryota > Metazoa > Echinodermata > Crinoidea > Comatulida > Antedonidae > Nesometra > Nesometra sesokonis. The sequence continues at coordinate 9,393 of JAOTQE010040140.1, forward strand.
TGATGATATGAAATTTAGTTGAGGTAAAACAGATATTTTCATTAAACTCCAAAGGTTCATTTTTTAACCACACAACAAAACCACTGATTGAGCATCCTTGAAATTTAGAAAATATGACCTTAAATATCCTTGAAATGACCTTGAATTTTACTTTTTTTAAGGTGTGTGAACTCTGATTGCAGGGCAACCGTGAGACATAGCAATAACAACGGCATGGCTTCGAGGCCCGATCGCACCATGGTTCTAAGGGGCGGATCCAGGATTCACCGAAAGGGGGGGGGGGCACTTCCAGATCCGGGTTGGCGTGGTTTCCCGTTTTATTCAAAATTGTGCAAAAAAATACATTTTTTTGTTTCAAAAGGGGGAGGGCAGGGTCCGTTGCCCCCCCCCCGGATTCGCGCCTGGTTCTGGTGGTGGAACAAGTCTTCTCATATCAGGACGTTGGTCCAGTGTACACAACAGCTCATGTGCATTTTAAAAAAACCAGTACATCTTTCGAGACGAGTATGAGTTTACCCCAGTCTACTGGTCTATACATACTGCAGAGCTCCCAAGTCTCACTATTTTGGCAGAAGTCTCACTATTTTCCAGTCAATCTCACTCTTTCACTATTTT
>JAOTQE010040151.1:0-10007 GCA_025631205.1 Nesometra sesokonis
AATTTTATTAAAATTTGATAATCAGTTTTGATTATTTTATGATTTAATCAGCAAAATATTTTAATTAAAATTCTATTATTGTTGGTAGGAAATTCAAATTTTTACCCCGACAGACTTTGAGGTGTGTGTGTTCCCGGTTTTCAATTAGACAAAAAAAAATGTTATTTTGCCGCATTTTCGTGCCTCGTGGCGGCGACGGGATTTTTCCGACAGCAGGGCAAAACCCCTGACCGGCAGGGTACCCCGACAGGTTAAACTAGGTTTGGGTGAGCGTGTTCCCAGTTTTTTCATTTGACAAGCAAAAAAACACGGTTTTTGGCGTATTTCGCCGTGTTTTTAGGCGCTTTTGGTGTGGTTGGGACTTGTCTGGACCCGATAGTATGGGCGTCGATTTGTGGGGGACAGGGGAGACACGTCCCCCACTTTTCAATGTGGGGGGAACATGATATCAATTGTTCCCACTTTTAGTACATTTATGACTAAAAAAATGTAAAAGTTTAAAGCGGAAAGTATTTCATCTTTCTATGAGACATAAAAACAGGCTATTCGGGAAAACGGGACCTTTTGATGGACTAATGTGTGTTTTAGCATGTAAAGTAACGCAAATTATCCCGGGCCTTCGGCCCCAGGACCCCCACCGGGGGCACTCAGCGGCCCCTTGCTCCCAGCTGCAGTGCTTGCAAGTCTGAACACCGAAATCAAGACATGCTGATCATGGAAAATGAAACCTTATGGACTCTAATGTGTCTTTTAGCTGGTAGAATAACGCAATTTTTTTCTGGGGCCTTCATCACCTGGACCCCCACCGGGGGCCCTCGGTGGTCCCCTGGTAGGTCTTACATGGGTGGATCCAGGATCCACAGAAAGAGGGGGAGGGGGTGGTGGAGGGCGCTTCCCTTGTTGGCGTGGTTGCCGTTTTATTCTGACGAGCAAAAAAAGGCATTTCCCCATTTCTGTGCTCTGGTACTTATTTTAAGCGTATTTTGTGTTCAATGGTTAACTTTTGACCCAGCGCACCTACTATAAGGGGTGGGGGTGCTGGTGCACTTTTAGCGGCCCAAAATTGTGCGAAAAAAATATATTTTGGGTTTCAGGCGCGGGTCCGTTGGGTCCCCCCTTGGATCCGCGACTGGCCTACACTACAAACCAGGTTTGTCCCCGACGAAACCTTCAATTCCCCCCACCCCCGTAGCGCCGACACTGCTTTTAGCACGCTTTCGTATGGGGCCCGACCTTGACATTACCTATAAATCCCCCGTCGAAGCCTTAAATTTTCCCGACGGGGGTGGGGATTTAATTGAAAAAAAATTAATTAATTGAAGAGGGGTTTTTTCAGGACCGACTTAAATTATTTACGCAGCCTATACAGTTCAAACCCTCACGCAATGCATGAGTCCCACGCACTGGAGCCTATTTTGGACGCCTCACGCATAATTTTTTTTTGCTTGTCAGATCAAAATCTGAGAAAATGTGGCCCAGCACCATTGGCAGTGTGCACAAAACATTTTATGGAGGCCTAAGGTGCCACCACCACCAAAAGGACCCCCAATGGAAATAAATCCAATTTAACAACACCGACCAAATCAAACTGATTAACAATTCATTTTTATTTTTATTGTCTTTTTATGTGTTGGGGATGAGTTGACTTGTGCTGGTGACGAGTTGACTTGGTGACGAGTTGACTTGGTGACGGGTTGACTTGGGGACGAGTTGACTTGGTGACGAGTTGACTTGAGGACGAGTTTGTGTGGCTGAGTTGACCTGGGGACGAGTTGACTTGGTGACGAGTTGACTGGTGACGAGTTGGTTTAGTGATGAGTTGACCTGCACCCTTTTTCATTGGTTGATAATAACCAGCTTTCGAAACACACGACGCGGGACTGTACGACGTGCAGCAGAGTGTGAAGCCATAGTGCGCATGCGGAAGCTTCAGTAAATTCTCAGCACTGAACATAATTTTCAAGAAAAACTATTTTTGTCAGAGAGTTATTTTTATTAACCACTGGAAAAAACTTACCAACAGGAGTAGTTAATGGTTTCTCAATCAACCAATTTAAAATAAAATTAGACTTGTGAACCAAATCAGGGTTCACTGTTCAGTACTTGTTGATAAAATACTCACAAATGTGTGTGCGTGCATGTGTGTGTGTATGTGTAAGTGTAAGTAATTTTTGAGAGTGGCTCTTATTCAACAAAGGTGCCAATTTTTAAAAAATGTGAAAAAATGCCATTGATAACACTTAACTGTTTGGATTTTACAATACATCAAAGTTGAGAGCTTTCCATTTAGAACGTGGAACTTACTGACATCATGTCAACACCACTGTGCATGGCAAAACTATGCGTGTTGTCGGTTGTTGATGGTTGTCGAGTGATTCCACATCCAGTCTACAACAAAGTACCAATAATGATGATAGTAAGGTTCAGTACATCTAACATTTAAAACTCCATATATTGTAGACAGAATTGACTATTTCTCCGAATTAATGAAGATTTTTCAATTTTTAGGCGTTTTAGTTATCGTCGAATTCAAAAGGTTGTTAATTTAACGCGTTTGTCATATCTTACATGTACGTCGTCGGCATTGAAATCGATGGAACATAGAATGCACGTGACATGGCTGAGCGCATTTATTTTCTGTGTGGGTTAATGTTCCACCTTGTCGCAAATCAAAAGTAGGGTACTGTACTGTCTTACACCATAAGACAGATTGTGGGCGGCTGCTACTGCTAGAGCTGTTTGATTTCAAAATAACCGGTATGCTTAAAACAATTGTCCGAGGTTCTGACAATTAAAGGGCAGGTTCACCCAAAACAATTATCTTCCTTATATGATTTAGTTTATCATGAAAAATATATTCAGCCCCGTTTCTGAATTTTTACGATACATTTTACCTATCATAATTATTGTTGAAATAGGCAAAAATTGCTAAGTGGGGGGATAGTTCAAATTACAAGATAGAATCCCTATTCGTTTACATACCAATTGTCTGAAAAAGAGGGGTATTTTAAATAAATTGTGAATAATCAACGGTCATTCTAAAAATATGTAGAAAAATACTATTCTTGTGTGTTTTAACCAAAATTGTTCATTTCTGATCTTTTTATATAGTGTAAAGTAGCCATTTTTATTTGATAATAAAAAATTACCCACTTTACTATTTTGTGTGCAAAAGAATAGGGATGAAATCTAGCATTTATTTTCATTATATTTTTTAATACTCAGTGGTAAAAAAAATCGTAAAAATTTCCAAATAGGCCTGAATATAATTTTTATGATTAACTAAAACATATAATGAATAGTAATATTTTGCGTGAACCTTCCCTTTAATAGTGGCAAATATAGGCATGTTTCCATTAAAATGACATTAATTTATGTCAAATGCAAAGATTGTAATGTAGTATACTTAGACAAACTTTGAAACCATTCCTCTCTTTAGTTATCACGTTGCAAGATTTGGTTTATTTTATAGATTTCCAAGCAAGTTTGCTAGTGAGAGCTTTATCCCTATTTGGACGGTCATAATTCCAAAACAACCTGGAATTAAGATTTCTTATTTTGCATGTGTTCTAAGATCAATTTTTTTTTAATTAAAAATTCAACAAAGTTCAAGATGTGGCCCATACCATTTTAAAAAATAATTGGTTGATTTGACACAGAATAATTGATAAATGCAGACTCATCCACAGCCACCATCATTAACAATGGCATTCGGTATTATTGATGTAATTGCCCACGTCTTGAGACTGAATGTTAGTGATAAGTGCCGGCATAAATTAAACCTACTTCATTGAGATTTTGGCATTTAATGCAATCTACTGCACTTTTTCCTGAAGGGAGCAGGTTAGTATTTATTGAATTTGTGTTTATTGTGAATAAAATGTAAATCAAATCAAATTACTTGTGTTTCAAGTATAAATTTACAAATCATCAATCACTGAATTCTCAATTCACAGCAAATCACAGGTGAAGACTGAATTTAATAAGTTTGAACTGATCATCGTTGGGTAATTTCAGAGTCCAATAAAAACAACATTAATGGTGAAGTTATAAACCGATGTAAATTATACAACACAGCAGTTTTACTGCCATCATACTTTTTTACCTTATGAGGACTGCTCATTGATTGATTGATTTATTATCCACATACAAAATTTGGGAAAAAAACATGAACATGAACATAAAATAAGTGCATTATGTATATGGGTGGAGACCACAATAAGTTAAAAAAAGGCTTTAAGCTGTGGGCACCATTAAAAATAACAATAATGGTGTACACTTATATACTTGCAAGTATCCATCTAGAAGATGCTCATGGCGCTGTGTACCAGATGTTACACATTCTTATGACTTTCAACTCCTCTAAGGGTCACGTCATGTCATGCAGCCAGTACTGGGTTTTACTTACGCTACTTCAGCTGTCCACTGCAGAGGTCATGCATGGACCAGTACACCGGGGTATCCCTCTACTGGTCTTGAAAGATGTACCCAAGGAGGTTTAAACCTCCTTGATGTGCCTGATTCTTTAAAGTGCACATGAGCTGTTTGTGTAAACTGGGCCAACATTTTGTAGTCCTTATCGGAGAAGACTTGTTCTGCCACCAAAATCATGGAGCAAGCGGGCCTTAAACCCGTGCTGTTGTTAATGCATGGTTCATGGTTCCCCTGCATTAACCGCTCAGCCATACAACTCTTCATGGATTTGTTCAATTTTGAAGAAATTAATAGCAATTTACCAGACTATTTCGTGAATACTTACCTACATAAGACCGACATATATGCCTGCTCTCTCCGAACACAGATGAACACCCCTCGAAACGAATGTAAGTTTCTCACTCATAGACTACCAACACCACTTCTGGTTTGTGTAATTTGGCTAATTTAGCTTTAAAATAATTAGCCAAATTCAAGTTTGATAAGCCAAAAGCTGGCACATTAATACTCTATAAAAATTGAGTTTAAAATCCATTAGTTATTTGGCTAAGTTGGAATTTAAAATTTCCAATTCAACATTGTCATAGGATTTGGTTATTTAGCTAATGGCAGCTTAAACCCTGGAATTAGTGACTTGTTTATGCTGGTGTATAGTAAAACATAGATTTCAACTGTTTTCACATACAAAAGTTATTGATGCAAACAGTTTCTAAGTCAAGAGAATCATGTGAGTAGTTAGTACTAATTAATTAAATATTAATGATAATATTTCATTATTAAAAACAAACTTAATACAAAAATAATTTTTGATAAAAGTAGATAAAGCTTAACACAATTGAGTTGAAATCGAACATCGAACATCGAACATCGCGGCTTTTTTGTGTTTTTTGGTGGCGGCCAATTATGCTGGTGGAAAATAACGATGTAATTCACTTTAGCTGTTTGTTTGTTTGTCTTTAGCAATAATTTAATTCTTATCCATTTGTAGTTGTTACTCGATTGTTTCTCATTCAATTCGTAGTCAAGGCAACCTGTCTTTCAAATTTATTAATGCAAAGGTTCTGGTTTAGTTTTATTACATTATTTGTACTTCAACTTTATGGTATTATGAAACTTTGTAGTTCAAGACCAACAAAAAAGGCATGTAAATGACTTTATATTTTATAATTGTGTAGTCTAATTGATAATAAATAAATTAATAAATTTGCTATTTTTAAAAAACTAAACGGAAGGTCTTACAATTTACAGAGCTCGGAGAATGTTGAAATATTTGCTTGTCATTTGGCCAACCTATTTCTAATTTTGGACAACAGATTTCTAAATTTGGGCAACCTATATCTAAATTTGGACAACCTATATCTAAATTTGGACCAACCGATTTCTAAATTTGGGCAACCTATATCGAAATTTGGGCAACCTATTTCTAAATTTGGGAAACCTATTTCTAGATTTGAGCAGCCTATTTCTAATTTGGACAACCTAGTAATTCTATATTTGGGCAACCTATTTCTAAATTCGTGCAACCTATCTAAATTTGGCAACCAGTTTCTAAATTTAGGCAACCTATATTTCTAAATTTGGACAACCTATATTTTTAATTTGGGCAACCTAGTATTTCTATATTTGGGCAACCTATTTCTAAATTTGGGTTGCCTGAAGTTTTTACCACCTTGTAAAATGACGTTTTCCAGCTGAGTTATTAATTTGAGCTGCATCTCATTTTTTAGCTGTGTCTGATCCACCCCTGCCCTGAACTTACACTCTTTGGAATGAATACTGTGCCAATGTATTGCTCAATAACTACTAGAAGGACCCCCTTATCGATACATTATATGCTCTTCTTTAAAATTTTCTCTTGAATAATAAATTTTAGACAAAGTATCGAAAAATGGTTACAGATTATAACAGAAAATAGCCGCAAAAGGAGAGTAACTTTTTTTTGCTAGTCAAATTTAAAACCGGGAACATGGCAACCCTGGTCAGATTTACTGCATACCCCCTCCCTATGCTCATCATGCTACTGGTAATTTTTATTTTAGCCAAAATGGCTAATTATGCCATTTGTTTTAGCCAAATTTTATTTTCTTTAGCCAAATTTTTAAAAACCAATAAAATTTGGCGAAAGCAGTCATTTTATTTTAGCCAATGAGAATTACAGTTTTAGCCACTGGCAACTTGGCGAATGGTTAGAGTGAGCATAGCCCCCCCCCCCCCCCCTCTTTCGTATAATCCTGGATCTGACCTGATTGATAAAATACCCCAATCCAATGTGACTTTGAGTGAAATTGACTTACTTGAAAAGACATGGTAATTATATACTAAGCTTCAAATACACAGTGTATTTACCTTTCTGCACAATATCTAATCAATTAAAGTTATTGCTTAATTATCGATTTCCTTGTCGCCAATCTTTGAGTTACTTCTCTTAGATTAGATTGTGAAATTATTAGATCAATTTTGTTTTTCAAATGTATATACTGAATTTATTTAATTAGAATTGTAACCCAAGCCAAGTTGCAATTACAGAGTTTAGATATATTTTTTTGTAAATTAAACTTTCTTTTATTTTATGATTCCATTAAAAATATTACATTCAGGGGCAGTTGCTTCCCCGGGAAATCTTGGGCTTTAGATGTCTGGAAATGGCCTGATGGGTGCGTTAAAAAATAACTCATTTTCTGATTGCTGAATATTTTTCGTTTTATTTAAAAATGGTTAATGTATATTGATACTTTTCAAAAGTGAGGGCCAGATTCAGTCCGGTTCCCTCCCCTAAATCCGCCCTGACATAGGCTGTGTTTACACTACACACTTAATGTAAACACATGTTCTTTTATTAGCCATAGTTGTTAGATAAGAAGCCTCTGCACAATGAATAGTGGTGTACATGAACCAATTACTGGCCTATTCAGCCAGTGCAATTAATTGATGACGTTTTATGAGAGGCCAAGCTGTAACCTGTGGCAACAAATATACTGGCTCTGCGGTCGTGAATCTCTAAATTTTGTAAATTACTCCACGTAGCCTTTTTACCCAGGTGGTTGTAATTACACAGAATCCGATTTTCTTTACATACCGTACATTCTACTTTTTGAAATTTAAAAAAAAAAAAAAAAAACAAAGAAATTGAACCTGTAATTTCAGATTACAAGTCAAAGGTTTTACCACTCAGCCACCTGATGCTAATACAGCAGAAATAAATATCTAACATTCAAAAACTTGTTATAAGATAAAAAAATATCGGTTAATGACAACTTGAGTTTTAGAATATTAATGAATTTAAACTAATCTCATTTAGGAGGATGATACAGAGCTGGACCTCATGGAGATACGAGTGCTTGTCTATACAATAACAATCTATTTTTTTGCCTCACATACCTACTGTATGAATCAAAATTAGCATTGAATTTGATTAGGGACAGATTAGTGGAATATTTAACTATCCCATAAAAAATAATAGGATGTGAATTTGTTCTGGGTGGTAATGATATTGTTGCTGGTGGGATTTTTCAGACTATTCCGTTATTCTATACCTGCCAACTCTCACGAATACGCATGGGGACCGGTTTTGCACGCATGAGAAGAATTTGTAAAAATACAACCTGTACTTCAGAAATTCCTAAAATGAGGCAAAATAAAAGGGCAACTAAAAAAAAATGGATAAGGCAAGCAAATCTTAGAGCAATGAACATTATTTTTGATTATGTAAGGCCTGTAAGCATCACTCTAAACACCTTTCTCAATTTAAGATAACTCATCAATGTAGTCAAGCATTCACCAACATAGAGTAAATAGTTCAGCCTATGCAAGCCATGGACTATACAGGGGCGAATTGAGAGTGGGGTACATCCAGTGCACGCCCCCTCTAATATTGTCAAATGTACTTGTGTGCCCACTCTTATATTATGTTCGCAACCTCTAAAATTTTCCCAAAAATTGAATACTGTCAAGGTGCAGACAACTACAGCATAAAATAGTTTAAAAACATGCAACAAGTTTTTTTTTTTTGCTTTTAAATTTGAAACCCTGAACATGCCCACATGGCTGGGAATTTTGTGCCCACTCTTTTACATGATCATGGATCCACCCCTGCTGTACCTCTAGGTTTGTAAGTCATCTCAAACTCCTTGCATCCCTTTATTTTACACTACTGATGCAGCCTGCTGATAATTCAGGGGCGGATTTAGAGGGTGCAGCAGGCATGCCCCCCACCCATCATCACCAAAACGAAGTTGCACCCCCTAAAATTGATCCTAAAAGTAAAAAATAGACAAATGTGGGCCAAGCATAACATAAACAGGGTACCAAAATACGCATTTTTTTTTTCTCCAGGTCTGTGTACCACACCCACCCAGACCTGGGAAAGTGCAACCAGCCAGATCTTGGATCTACCCCTGTAGTTACTATAAGCACCTCATTTGTATGAGAATCCCTCAAAAAGTGTTTAAAGTTCAGGGTGCTTTCTTCCATAAGTAAAGTAATGACATACATCTTCAGTAAAAAAATTTTTTTCTTTGCTAATTTAGAAAGAAAAGCAATGCCAGTTCACCAAATCAGCGTTGCTCCATTAGCATCAGAAGAGTCAATACCTAGTAACCTTCAAGTAAATGATGATTCCATACAAAATGTAAGTACTGTATACTGTGTGATAATTATGGCTTATTTAATTGCTTTCAAATCATAGATTTATTCTTTACGGCTAGATGGTGAGCTTAACTCTGTAGAATTCCAGTCCCATGTAGGCGCCTACTATTTTTATTTCGTCAGGCTACATCAAAAACATGCAAGTTAAATAATAATAACTTTTACAATTATTGTATTTTTAACATTCTTTTTTTATGCAAATTATTTACATATGTCACACATATTTTATGTTGGCAATGTCTCTAGATTTGGATTAACATTACTTTTATTTATTAAATTTGAAACTTCCATTTTCGACATAGCAACAGCATTAGAATGTAACACGATTTGATTGTTTGGATTCCAGAATAGTAGGCGCTTACATGGAACTGCACTTACATGGAACTGCACTTTGGCTATCTATTCTGTGGAAGTTTACCATCTAGCCATAAATAATAAATCTGTTTCTAATCCTAAGGTCCCAGGTTCAAACCTGGCTAATTATCAGGTTCAATCCCACTCCCTAACAGTTACTCCTTAAGCCTCACAATGAGACTTGGGGTGGATTGCTATAAAACAGTCTTAACTGGCAGTCTTAACTTATTAAGCCGGTTTTAACACATAGACGGTCTTAATAAAGTCACCCAACCATTACTATAAATCAGTCTTTCCTAAGACCGTGTTGAGTATTGAATCTCGAACAAACACTTTATAATAACAGTAATTGAGGTCGCTATTTTAGTTAATTTTTGTGCCACATCACATTTGATTTTTTTATGAAAAAGTTATATGAGTATTAATTTCATAATATGGTATATGTTTAAACAGTTATAGTTGTAACAATTTATTACAACAGGCAATTCAAGGTAAAAGACGCCACATTGTAAGTGATTTAAGACCATTTATAGCCTCCTCCAAGTAGGCTTTAATATTTAAGACCGCTAACTGCT
>JAOTQE010040162.1:0-10006 GCA_025631205.1 Nesometra sesokonis
TTTAAATGTTACATATCCGTCTACTAAACGTTTGTATCTTGATCTTTTGTTTTTGTTTAAATGTTTTAATTTGTTCGTTTGTAATCTTATTTCAAACTTTTCACTCAAAGTTCCTAGTCGCCAACTTCGTCAACGTGATTTATTTTGTTTTTTTGTTGTGTTAATGTCTGTAAGGATGGTTTTATATCACGATTATCAAGTTTGTATAACGAGTTTGTTGCAAAATGTCCTGGTGTTGATATATTTTCTAATTATTTACACACCTTCAAGTGCCATTTAAATAGTTATTTATCTTGTGTGCACTTTGTATAATATTTACATATTTTTATAAAAGTTTTAACGTGTAAATTTAAATTCTATTTTTTTACAATTCTCGCCTGTAAGTGGGAACCTTTATGTTCCTGTTGGTCGATTGTGAATAAATAAATAAAAAATAAAAACTGTTAACCATTTATAAATTACAGTAGATATTTCCATTTAATGTCCGTTTCTGGGTTATGCAATACTTCAATTTTACTAGCATGAAAAGTCATTTGGTTAATTTCTGCCAGGCAAAGATCATTTTGTAATGTTATAGCATCCAGTGCAGGTTGATAAATCAGAGTACCATCAGAAAAGAGAACACAGTGTGACTTTAATATCAATGGAATTTCATTAACAAACATGTTAAACAGTCAAGGGCCTAGTACACTTCCTTAGATTGACCCCAGATGTAATGGGTAGATTATTTGAATATATACCCTCAAACTGGACGGACTGGAATCTATTTGTAAGAAATGAGCAGACCCAATCCTAAATAGGATCCTGTATATTGTATAGCTTGTAGTCTCTACAACTTGTTATGTAGTTCTATTCTCAGAGTTCTGTGGACTAGATGTGATTCAATATCTTTCTACTCCTCAAAGGATTATGTGATGGCGTGTAGCAAGGGTAGAGTACTTGTTTGTACTTGGGCTCTAACATTTGTCCACAACTGGAGTAGCCCTCTACTGATCTACAGACGTCCTTGTACAATGGGCCTACAGTTTATTGTCTTTATCTGAGAAGAGACTTTTTCATCAATTTTTAAATACACTAATGTCTATTCTGAAGTTCTTCAATTTCATGGTAATACTTTAATGTGAGTGAGTTAATTTCCAAATTAAATTATTGTTGATTATTGGTCAATTGACAATACATAAGTATTTGTTTAGGTTCTATGTTTTCATTGATTTTATTCAGTACCTGTTGATAAAATTCTTCATAGATGAAATCAACTGTTTCCCTCTGTACTGGCCAGTACTTAGCAGATAAAGACAAATCAGATGCTGTCATCAGAAGGGAATGGAGGTTAGCTCTGAAACAAATTTAATAACAGATAATAGGGTCTGAAAAACAAACAAATTAACAGTGGGCTTCAGGCAAAAAGCCTGTCACATTGTATTTTTAGGTAAAGGCTATTGACATGTTACCAGGTTAATAATTAGTAATTGACACATTATCAGTGCCGATAAGAGCTTATGACACGTTCCGTGTCAATAAGCTCTTATTGGCACAGTACAACATAACATTACCATGCCTAGAGTTATGGACACGGTGATGTGATGCCTTTTGTGTCTGTATTATTAGTTGGTTTACTGGTATTTAAAAAAACTGAAACCCCATTTTAAAATAAATTTGATGTTTCCTACAGCTCATGATTGTCAAAAGTTAGGAATGAGCCTTGATTTGTTTATATAATAGGCCTATTGTTTCATTACAACCAGACAGGTGTGCCTTTTGTTCGTGGAAGCTGAAAACAGTAGTCTCAGGTCGAAGTGACGAACTATACAGGATGTAAATAATTATGTAATGCATGGAGGTGTGGGTGGGTAGATTCCTGTTACAGTGCGTGACTGGGAGCGGGGATGGGTCTTTATATTTATGTTACTTAACATTCTTATTTCACTCATCATGTTAACTATATAGACATCAGCATATTCAGTTAATTTAGTAATTAAGATCTTCGGTTGCTTGATGAAATAAATAAATCAGGCCTATGCTCATAGATGCGTATTATAAGCTCATAGACTTTCTTTTGGTTGGGGTATTGAGACAAATATCACATGAATTTGAGGGGGTCTTACTTACAAAGTTATAATTCGTTACAGGGGTTTGCGTGGGTCTTTGAAAAGGACATGTTATGTAATTTATGGACAGTCACCAAGAACAGATACTCATAAAATTTTGGAACGTATTAGGGCATTGCAAAATTTCCATAAAATCTCACTGCAGTAGAGGATTTTGGGGGTGGTCTTAAATGGTTGGTTTATACTGGCAATTGAGATCTGGTAGTGGACGGGTTTTTTTTCTTTTCAAACCCTAAATTTGGCGGTGACAAGCCAAATCAGTCGCTTCTCGCAACGACTGATTTCAAGTAATTGTGGTTTATAATGTAACAATGTAAAAAACCTTTAAAAAATCAAAATTCGTTTTATTGTTTTAAACTCACCACAAATGTATATAGAATCATGCTATGTAAATGATTTTTCAATTTTTGATTGTGTAAGTACATTATAATACGATTTTGTGAGGGGTGTCTCAGTAAAATATTCCGAAAATGTTAAAAACCACTGTTGCTTTCCTCCGTTCAGACGTTAATTTACTGTTGATCGTAAGCCTCCATCTTTAACGCCAAGCAGCATGTGTCTGGTATCAAATAAAGATTATTTTATAACCTTTCATTTCATTGGGTAATACTGAAGACTTCTCTTAAATCTAACCAATTGCAAGGGGTTTAAGCCCTTGTAAACAAATTTCTTTGCTTCCTAACAACGGGCTCCGAAACAACCATACTGATTGGTCACTTACATTATGACGTCATACATAGTATGCGCTTATTGGAAATTTATCCCACAATTCAACGTTTCCTACCGAACGCCGCGTCCATTTCACTGAACTTGTTGAGGTATAATGGCGTGTGAAAATTCAGAAGCGGGCCTAGCAGGCTATTGTAATGTTGGCTAGCATTCCGTAACCCTGGGCATCGTCTACTCTAGGCCTAGTCCAACGAAATCTGTCAACATTGCTGTGGTGCACGAACAACTTAAAAATGTGGTTGGATTTTATTGAAACTGGGTAGTGTTCAAATAATATTTGGTAAATATTTGTGCCAAAATTCAATAAAATTGGATAACAATAAACCCCCGTTGCTACAGTAGGTACGATATTTGACATTTTTTTATTTTAGTGAGTTTCCGCGCTATACGTCTGGAAGCTTCCGGATATCTTTGATTGTCGATTTCTCGAAAACACGTTTCCTATTTAGAGTGTAATTTTCTCTTTATTTAAGCCAAAAAAAACGTATTTTACGTAGCACTACAGTTCAAACCTCCTTGGAAGGTCATCGTCAAGTGAATGAACTAGCCGAAGCTAGTTCATATCATCAGTAGGTCTTCTCCGATGACGTGCGCCCTCTGTGTTGTTAAGAGGTCTTCTCTGGGGGCCCCCGGGTTCTGTCTGTTGATGTAGAAGGTCATCATCGATGTGCGACAGCTCGTACGCTCCTTCGTCCCTGTTCATGGTGTTGTTATTCCTTCTGATCCAAATGGCCTCTTTAATGGTGTGTTGTACTCTGGATGACTCCTTTACCCAAGATCTTTGTTTCAATCTGGTATGGTTGTTGACTACCATGTGATCCGTAATGGCAGACTTATGGACCGTTGTAGATGTTGAGGCACGGGCTGCTCTGATACGGACACCTCCTGCTGTGTTAGTGATGATGTCTGTTTTGTGTTCTGATAATCTAGTTTTCAATGGTCTTCCTGTCTCCCCTACATAGACTGCCTTACTACAATCAACTTGGTAGATTACACCACTAGTCTCTTCTTTCTTGATTTTATCCTTCAGATAGACCAACGTCACCCGAATTTTGTTGAAGGGCTTGAAGTAAGCATTTATGTGATGTTTTTTCATAGTTCTGTTTATCCTTTCAGATAGGCCTTTAACATATGGGATGCTGATGTTCCCTTTTGTTTTGGTGGGTTGGTCATCTTTTCTTTCTTTGGTTCCCTTGCTGTTTCTTTCTTCTTTGTTCTTTTACTCTTTCCATCGACCAATCCGGGTAATTGCAGGCTTGTAGGGCTTTGCGTATGTTGTTAATTTCTGTTTTCTTTTCTCGGTCTGTTGTGACGATGTTTTCACACCTCTCCATCAGTGTCCGAACCACACTTAATTTATGTTGTAATGGGTGATGTGAGTTGAAATTTAGGTATTGGTTCGTGTGAGTAGCTTTCCTATATACGGATGTGGTGATGTTTCCTTGTTCATGTACTGTGATGAGGGTGTTCTAGAAATGGTACAGTGTTGTCTTTCATGAGTGAATTTGATGTTACCTGAAGGGTCTGTTGTTGTTAATATGGTGGTTCATAGCATAGACGGTGCCTTTGGGAATAATAGCTAAGACGTCATCAAAGTATCTTCTCCAAAAGCGAGGCTTGATGTAGGTGTAGCACTCGAGATAGCTTTCTTCTCCAACCATTTCATGTAAATATTAACAACCAATGGTGACACAGGCCTGCCCATAGCCATACCAAATTTCTGTCTGAAGATAACATTGTTAAAAGAAAAATATCTGATGGTTAAGACAAATTCCAATAATTCTATGATGTGATCTATGTGTAAGTTTGTTCTTTCTTTTAGTCCGCCATCCAGTAACAATCTTCCTTATGTTCAGCACCTCCTTCATGGGTGTTTTTGTGAATAATGATGTAACATCGAACAAAATAAAAATTTCATCTGGGTTCAGCTGAATATCTTTGATGTTGTTAACCAATTGCTTGGAGTTTTCTACGTGGTGTTCTGAATTTTCCACCATGAGTACTAGTAGATCTACCAAGCTATGGGACAGGTTATAGCATATAGATCCTGTGTAGTCAATGATTGGGTGCAGGGGCCAATTAGGCTTATGTATCTTGGGGGTACAATACAGTCTTGAGGTAACCTCCGTTGTGGGGAACAATAGATTCTTCTGAGAAGGTGTGATCTTGTGTTTCTTTTTAGTGTGTTGAGTTTTTGAGTGAGTGTCGGGTTGTTCTTGAGTTTTTCGTATGTCTGTTCATCTGAAAGCATGGTATTGACCTTATCTAAGTAGTCTGCGGTGTTGACTACAACCGTCGCTCGTCCTTTGTCGGCTGATCATGATGGTTTTGTCCTTTTTTAAGTTGTCTAGTGACTTTTTTTCCTTGGAGAGTATGTTTGATGGGGTAATCTTGTAGACCTTACAATACTTTTGATCTTAGCTCTTAATAGATCTCCTTCAGCTTTGGGGACTAATTTACAAGCCATTTCTGTAGCCACTACAATGTCATTAATCGGCTTGTTTTTTTTCTTAACCTCTTAACGACACTGAGGGCGCACGTCATCGGAGAAGACCTACCGAAGCTAGTTCATTCACCTGACGGTGACCTTCGGAGAAGGTTGAAACTGTAATAGTACGTAATATACGTTTTTTTTGGCTTAGATAAAAATAAAATTACACTCTAAATATTTACAAGAAGCCAAAATGAAATTATTTGAACAACACGTTTCCTGTTTTTTCGTTCGTAAGTGATCTTTAAACTCGCATAACACAACAGATAGTTGGATTTAATTTCTCGAGAAGCGACTGATTTGGAATTGTCACTGCCACAAATCGGGATTTAATCCCCCACCCCCCCCCCACAACTCACAATCCAGGACCACCCCTTCACCCTGATTACAGGCGTTTCATAACAAATTAAGTATTGCAATGTTAGCTTCAAAACAAAAATACATCTATTTATAGCAATGTTTACTTGAATTGAGGCCTATTAAAATGAGAGAATTTACAAATAATTACGCCTAATACCATGATCTAGCTATGCCTCCTAGGCTGAATTGTCCATAATGCTTAGTAATTGAAGAATTTGATGATAGGTTTTATTGTGAAGTTTCCATTTAAAAAAATAAAGAGTACCATTATTTTATTTAAATGTTAACGCAAATGAAAAATAGACCTACTAATGAAATTATAGCTTATAAAAAAGGAAATTTGGGAATGACGTCTTTTATAACCCAAATCTAACCTGTCTGATCAAAAAAATAAATTATAAGATGAATTTTAAAAAAACCAAAAAAACCTACACGTCCAAACAAATTGGAACCAGAATTTCCATGTGACAGGCAGGGATACTAACCGCCACACCACTCAACAATTAGTTATACCAGACTATTATTAATGAGGCCAATTATTTACGGTAGTGACATATTTCAAACCTTGTTGGTGATTGGCTAATTTCACTGTGCCAATAAGAGTTTATTAACAGGGTAATGTGTCAATAGTCACTTCGAAATTTTTATCTTTACCATCTGTACCCATGGAATAGGGTGCTATAATATGAAAGTCTCATCTATCCCTCAGTTATAAGTTAATTCCTCACAGGTGGCCTGTGCTACGATACACAGGTTGATAAGGAAAGTTATCCATGGCAGTCTTATTATTGTTTGTTCAAAATGACCTCCTGTATACCTGTCATGTTTTTAAGTGTACTAAATGTATTTATAAAAAAACTTATTACTTATTATATCAAATATTTAGTAACATCTTAGTAAAGTTGAGGTTGAGAGGGCAAGTCTACTGACCGACTAGCCAAGCAATGCATGTACGCATCATGACAATGATGCGTGCATGCATGTGTCCTTCAATTTGCTCCAGTTTCATGCAGTGTTAATAGCTCAAAACCACTCAAAGAGCGGTTTTCTAACTTAAGTTTTTCGAGGACGGGTCGGGCTAATGTACCTTATCAAGCTGAAATTGAATACTGTATCAATCATAGCTTGCCAGGTTTTTATTGTATTTTGAACAAGAAATCTGTTCTACATGCTTAAACTATTATATAATATATATAATATTGTATGGAACAATAAACATGATTGCTTCCTACCTGTGCTTAGGGTTGCTAATGCATAGATTGTCTGTTAGGCAAATTTTAGCAAGCTCTTTCTGGTTATCAAAATGCAATGCAAGATCAGTTGCTAAGATGTTGTGCTGAATATGACCAAGCATCTGTGGAATATATTAAGGCAGTGGTAACTTGTAAATTAAACTTTAAGCTTGCTGTGATATATCAATCAAGCAAACAAACATTAAAATAAATTAGGATTGAATTGATCTTGCTATTTTCAAATGCGGGAAAAATCATTATTACATTTACACAATAATGACAAGGCCTTAACAAATTTGTTGCCCAAAAACTTGACTGACCCAAAATCTTGAAAACCAGGGTAAATATTTTAGTTTTGTTTTTTTTCCATGAAGTTAAGGTGAATTTACTGAAGATACAGTAGCAGGTCAATTAAAATTCCATTTAATCCCTACTGACCAAGGTTTAAAAAATGTTGTGTTTAGGCAACATACAACTGTTTAGGTCTTGTAATAGATTTGGTATTCACCTGTTTATAGACATTATTTGGTAGATGTTCAAATATGTTATGGCCTTCCAATTGAAGTATGAAGACAGTCTGATTGAAGTGATGTTGCTCCATTGTAGATGTTGCATACAGGTTAGCAAGAGGTGTGTCAAACCTCTGATTAAAGGAGTTGGTGAAGCCACGATGATCAAGATCATGGCAGATACAAGCAAAGAACAACGACTGCATCTAGAAATTAAGAAGGACAGTCATTACATGAATAAACAAAAAAAACAAAAAAAAACTTTGCTAAACAAATCAAATCGCTAGCCAAACGTAATAATCAGCAGAGTGAGTACACACCAACGTTTGCATCTATCGCAGCCAAGCCAGTTGTTATGGTGACTAACGATAAATGCAGTGTAATCTCACGTACAGTGGGACGTCCCTCAAACATAGAGGGTGGTGTGCATACCTATAACAATAACAATTTAATTGAATTGCGGCAAGATTCAAATTACGTTCCGACCACTAGTTATGACGATGATCCTGACGGATTCCAATTACCATGGAGAGCGAGACAAAAACGCACAAAGATTAAGCGTGGTACTGGAGTAAACGTAGGTTTGAAAGCGAGACCCTGTGATCCTTTTAAAATCTATCTTGGAAACATGGATCCTAGTACAACAGCAGATGAAGTTATCAAGTATCTACTAGTAAAGAAGATAGAAAGCGCAGTTGAGCCTCTACAGAGCAAGAGGGACGATTGTGTATTTTCAAGATTAGCTGTGATTATAGTAATAGGGATGCGATAATAAATTTAGATATTTGGCCCGAATCCACCATAAGAAGAAGATTCTGGGTTTCTAGGAATACTCACGATGATAAGAATATCTAATAACATTTAATAGACCTAATGATGAATATTGGTACATCATTTTCAAAATCTAATGTCTTGAAATGTGTAGGCCTATCTTTTAACTGTAAAGACCTCAAATCTAAAGAGAAGGAGGTATATGAATTATGTATATGATCTAATATTTTTGCAAGAACATTGGTTACGTAATGATGAGTTATGTAAGCTTAAATCGTTTCATAAAGATTTTGATAGTGTTAATATAAAATATATCAAAGTATATATATCAACAGACAAAATAACCCTACCTAATCTGTTTATTTGAACTCGTAAACAATTTGAGTACTGAACATTACAGTTTGACCAAACACAACAGCAATAATCAAAAAGTGGTAAGATTAATGACTGAGCTAGCATTTTAAGAGTATGGTTTGGGAGTACGTACTTAATACGACGGATAACACCAATACGCTTGAAAACCTTAGACAATATTTTATTTATATGCTCTTTCCAAGTTAATAGAGGATCAAAAATTATACCAAGGTACTTAAAAGTATTAACTCAATCAATTTTTACCATTGAAATTAATTGATATATCTTTAAAATTAGGAAGTATATGAGTTGTTCCAAATAACATTAATTTTGTTTTCTTAATATTTATAATTAACATATTTGAATTGAACCAGTCAGTTATTTTATTTATACAAGTATCTAGTTCTAGTTGAAGGGTGACTGGGTTAGATGAGTTGCAAAGAATAGTGGTGTCATCTGCGTACATTACAACTTTACAAGACTTTGTATTGTGTAGAGTTTACATAAATAATAAATAATAATGAACCCAAAATAGATCCTTTGAAATTCATAAGATTAGATTGAATGGAGTTAATTTGTACAGCTTGAGATCTATCAAGTAAATATGATTTAAACCATTGTAATTCAATATCATTTATTCCATAATAATCTAACTTACGTATGAGTAGTCCATTATCAACTGTATCAAAAGCTTTATTTAGATCGAAAAAAATAGCAGCTGTAACGAATACCGCTGTAACTTTGCCATTGTTAAAATTATTTAGTATATAATCAGACATATCTATTAATGTTGTATTAGTAGAATGGTTCTTTCTGTAAGCTGTATTAACATCAGTTTCATTTTTTATCTGGTTCCAATCAGTATTTTTAGTGTCATCAATAAAATCATTTGTGTTGAAATGTTTGTAAGACCGTGATTTTATAAATCTGGGTGGAGTTTTAATTCTTTTCTATTTACAGATTAAATATATTAATGAATGATCACCAAGGCCAAGACTATGGACTCCAGCTGAAGGAATGTTTTGTTCAGTTACAAATATTAAATCTATAATTGTTTTAGTAGTTTCAGTTATTCTTGTAAAATCATTTATAATTTGATATAAATTACTATTTGATCCTAAGTTGTTAATTTTTATTTGATTTGTTTGTTTTGAAATATTGAGATTAAAATCACCTAAAATAACTACATCTTCATATAAAGTAGTAATAGTCTGTTGAAAAATATTATCAAGATTAGTTAGGTATTCAGAATTATTTATTTATTATTATTTTACCTCATTTATATAGCGCCCTTTTCATGAATAAACCTGCTCAAAGGCGCTTTACAATAAACATAAAAAACAAACGAATTACAGTATTAAACATTTTACATGATAGAAAAATATGTAATAAAATCTTAAACTACTTTAAAAATATAAAATATGATATAAGGTCGATAATTATTATTTACAA
>JAOTQE010040173.1:0-10006 GCA_025631205.1 Nesometra sesokonis
CCACTGATTAACTTTAGCAAAAGAAATACCAAAAAAAAAAAAAGTTACGAAGTCTCTGATTAAAAAACAAAATTCACTACAGTTAAAGTAAGTATTTATATATTTGAAGAAAGTATTAAATCTAGGTATTTTCTCCTTGCAAAGGGATAGGATTTTATTGATTAATAAGTCATTGTTAACTTGTACTTTGAGATGTGACCGGTAGTGTTAATGTTTTTGATTGGCTTTAATTTGATTCCGGTCCAAGTCATTAAAAAATTACCATTGCTACAGCTAATGAAATGGATTTTAATTAGATTGTCCAGTTAAATTAATCGGTTTGTTTTAACATCTCTGAGAATCTGTCAGAATTCATTTTGTGTTAACCAATTGATTTAATCAGTCATTAAAAAATGACCACTATCAATAAGCCAAGCTTTAATGTAATTGTCCAGTTAATTTAATCAGGTGTTAGCATTATCTCTCACAGAAATGACTCTCATTGCTACTCTGGGGATTAATTTGATCAATTGCTTTTAACGCTATCTCTGTGAAATGACCAATATTGCTACTATCTATTGCCTTTTACAGTAATTTGATTGTATAATTAATTTAATTGGTCACTTTTAACATTATCACCCCGAAATGATCACTAGTGTCTACAAAATGAACTCTAATTTCATAATTTCATAAATAAATACTATAGCTACCCTGACACTTTTCGTGACTATTATCCATTTGGGGCAAGGCATGGCAAAACCACCAAGTTATTAGAAAATTGGAAAATAATACTGAAACCGTATTACACTTGTAAGCTAAAATGAGGGGTCAATTATTAAAATCGGACAACTATACGCAAAGTTATTGAACAACATAGACCAAAAGTTCCTATCTATTTTTTTTATTTCCCTTTGGTTATTTGCTTATATCCCAATAACTTCTTGTACGACAACTTGGTGGGTTTTCCATGCCTTGCCTCGTTTGTCCAACGAATAGTTCATGAAATACGTAGCTGTCAGTTTACACATAGTCATGTCATATGCCATATGTCATGTCATATGCCATATTTATGCATTGTTTAGCTATTGACATTCATTTTCATGATGTTACCCTACCACCTTTTTACCATTTTTGATGTCCTAATAATTATTTTGCAATGACACCTGCTGGCCCGACTAGGATGCGCTTAGTTTGTGCATAGTGGCACCGTAACCTATCTCTCTGAGAAATTACATTCATCTCTTCTAAAACTGACCACACTTCCGGACGGTCATGATAAACACCACCGGGAACCACCGGGGAGCAACACAGTACAAATTCGTACCACCGGGGAGTATATACTTGTGTATAATGGCTAAATAAGCATAAAAAATGAATTTCTCATCATATATTTTTCAGAAAATGGTGAAAATCTAGTTAATTGCAGGCGAACTTGTCGACGAATTTCATGAATACGTTGCGTTAGACAACAGTACAATGGACGCACCACTGAACGCAAAAAGTACATTCAATCAACCGAGTCAACCGTGAAGATTAGCGGGCTGTCTTTGCAAATATGAAACGCCAAATGTGCAATTTTAAACAATCATTTTTAATTGATTACTTGGCTTATCGCTACAATCAGTACATTTCTTAAATAGTAATTAGCATTCTGTGTATGTCTATATTTAATATGCATTTGTTTTTTTTTTGTAATTTATTATACAACTATTGTTAATATTTTTTGTTGTACAGTATATGGACTTCTTCTGAAATAAAATTGAAAGTGAGTGAATTAATAATTATACAGTAGTTTTACGCATGGCGACAAATTTAGGACGGCTCACGCGCGCATACATCACACTTTCTCACGCATGAGGGGAATTCGTAAAAATTTCCAACTATCAAACTGAAATAATTTAGAACCCCTAAACTAAGACGAAAATACAATAAACGATAATAATCTTCATGGAAAACGACAACAAAATACATGTCGATACAAAGCTGGGTACAAGACGCAAAATAGGTAAGTAAGGCGTTTTTTGGTCAAAATCAGATGGGTTACCTAGTACCCGAAAACGACTGTCTCTCACATCGAGCTCGCTTGATAAATGATAATTTTTCATAAACTTAGGCCTAATCCATGCGCAAATTACCTAAATACGGTAGTAGTAGTGTGTTTATAGACTTACAACCGGTATTTTGAACATTTCAAAACGATGTTTTAATAGTCTTCAGTACAGCAAAACAAGAACAAAAACAATTTTATCTTATTTTTGTTTCTAGTCGGTAATATGCCAGTGCCTCTACCACTCCGAGGTATTTAAAATACATATTATAATTTAGTCAATGGAACACACCTCAGTGGTATTAACTATTAGTATGTTAAAAAAATAAAAAAAAATTTTCCACAGAAAAAGGGTGAACACACCTCAGTGGTATTAACTATTAGTACGTTAAAAAAATAAACAAAAATTTTCCACAGAAAAAGGGTGAACGGGAGGATTTTTCCAAACCACGGAGGATGGTGGTCTATATATAGGCCTATTTTACCCAGCCAAAAAAAAATTAGACTTGTAGTAAATACAAAAAAAAATTATTGCTTCATTAACATCTACAAGAGGTAATCGAGCGAAGAAAAAAAATGATGAGGTTGAACAATAATAGTATTTATTTCTAAAACACGAATGAAATACAGTAACATGAAATTTAGGTAATTATTTGTAAAACAGGAAAATATGCCTATATGTGAAAAACTGGGAGATAAAATTGGCTGCGAAGAGGCAGACATTTCGGGGTTGATGTAATGATATGCACATTTGGCGTTTCATATTTGCAAGGACAGCCTGCTAATCTTCACGGTTGACTCGGTTGATTGAATGTACTTTTTGCGTTCAGTTGTGCGTCCATTGTACTCTTGTCAACGAACCGCATTCATAAAATTCGTCGACAATTCGCCTACAATTAACTAGATTTTCACCATTTTCTGCAAAATATAGGATTAGAAATTCATTTTTTTATGTTTATTTGGCCATTATACACAAGTATATACTCCCCGGTGGTAAGAATTTGTACTGTATTACTCCCCGGTGGTTCCCCGGTGGTTCCCGGTGGTGTTCATCATGACCCCGGCCGGACGCCCATTTTGTTTGATTTTCCAGACGGTTTGGGTTAGAGAAAGTCAAGGTTACCCATATTGGCTACATTATATTAGGTTCACATGTCTCAATAGATCATGAGAAGCACTGAGATCGGCCAGATTTTACCAGCGCTATCAATGCTACCTGTAATCAAATATGTCAAAGCGTCCATTGTTTTGTAGACATGAGGTTGCATCGTGTTTATACTTGCTTGTATCCAACTGTCTATCAAAAAAAAAGGTCTTGCTTGCTCATGACTTGCAGTTTGCTCACGACTTGCATGGATTGAAAGAATGTTGCATTGTGAGCAGATTGAGTGTAGCTTGTCATGCCACGCAAGAGAAAAATCACATTTGAGTGGTCCTTCATATGAAGGCCCAACTTGTGAGCTATCTATTCACCCTCAAGTGCTTTAAGACATGTGAACAATGTTTTATTATACTGTCTATGAATATGGCTTTAATTTAATTGTTGATTTAATCAGCCGTTTTATAACTTACCTCCGAGAACGATTAATCTGTTACTATCAGTTTCATTGACTTTAATTTGATTGTCGTTTTTTTTTACCTATCTTCACAGAAATGACCGGCAGTTCTACTGTTCACATGACAGATTTTAACCGGTATTCTGTTATGGCAGCCGATAATAAACAAGTGTTTACACAGAGAGACAGTCCAATTCCGTGAGTTATTTTTGGTAATTTTTTGGCATTTTCTTCATATAGGTATGTTCTTGTCTTGGCTAACCTGTAAAAATTCACATAATCAAGACTTGTAAGTTTTATTATGTATCATGTTATTTATTACTACATTAGTAAGTGTGAACAATACATTCCTTAATAACCCAAAGTCTCCAGTTCAGACCCAACCATATTCCTGTTTCTCGCCACTAACAACTTCTTTACTCCCCTTATGTGGCAGCCCTTTTAATAAAATAACTCTGTTAACATGGGAGATAAGATAATGGTAGTGACAAGGTAGATTAAGGTAGTTAACAGGGTCAACCATATAAAAACTACCATATCAAGGAATACTACCAAGGATATGGTCAGCAATGCTCTACAGGTATACATAGGAAAATACAGCCATTGTTTAGAATAAACCTTAAGGCATTAATAACATCAACAGACAGGGTAATTATATACTACCTTACTAGGTAAATCTCCCTAGTAATTTAACATGGTAGATCTACCTAGTCAGAGGGTGTTATTTTTTTCAAAGGGACAGCCAGGCGAAAGGTGGGATAAGTTGCTAAACTATTTTTCCGCAATATGCAGAAACATGAGAAGGTTGTTTTTCAATTTTTGGGATTTAAATAAGGAGTTGAAATATTAAAGTTTTATACAGCAATTTTCAGATAAATGATCAATAAAATGTTCATAAAAATGTAATTTAAAATGACCTCATTTAAGCTTGGTAAACTTTTAGCAATTTTCAAATGCAGTTTTCTCAATATTTACAATCTAAATGTTTGAATTTTGATTGTTCATAACTTTGCAAGGAAACATCTTGTGAAAATTTGTTTGCATGTTAAAGATAATAATGTGTATAATGTCTTAATTTCCATATGTCTCAGTTTTAATTTTTTTTCAATTTATTCCTCTTTTGGCTTGGCTCTGCCACATACAGTATGTTTATATTTTACTAATTAGTCCTACTTTGCTGAATTTAGAACTTTAGACTTCACTGGTTTTTCCTATCACTTTCAACTGATGAATCTCCAGGAATATTCTAGAGTCCTTGTTACAGTTAGTTTACTTGTTTACTGGGTAATAATGTCAGATATAAATTAATGGTTTCCACCCTCAATTAACACTATTCCCATAAGACATGCATACACCCAATTATGCTACATCGCCTTTATCTACACCCCTCCAAAATCATCCAAAATTCATACAATTACAGGTGACATTATGTACAAACATTATCCTCCAAATTTATCAATTACCACTACCTGTAGAAACACATGTTCATTATCACCACTGTCACATTTAACTGTATCAAAACACCCCAAATGTTAAAAATTAAATATTCACCCCTATCAGATATGCCCCACTGCACTTCCTAATTTTCTCTGACAGACACCGCAGAAGACGCAAGCTACGAATAATTAATTCATAACAGGTGTAAGGTGCTACCTGTTAATGAGTTTTAGCGTTATTAAAATTGGGGGTCAAACCACGCATCCTCTACCACGTATTTAACCTAAAACCCTCGTATCATCATTATCTATTTCTTCTGGCAGTTTGTAGATAAAATTAGAATCTTGATAATGAATGAATAACTTTGATAACAATCTCAGGGTCATTTTGTAAACAAACATTAACGCCAGTCATGCTACGTTTTGGTGTTTTTTGTCTTTGCAGATGTTTAATCAAATTAATCTGTTTTATATCCATTCTTGCATTGGAGTCACATATGCCATTGATTTTCTGACATGATAAATATCAGAAATCCTAAAATTGAATATATAATGTTTTTATTATTCGTTTATTTATGTTTAATTATTCTTTATTTTATACAGTACATTTTTACAGTACTAGGGCCTTGTTTTTCAATATTGTACAGTTACATTAAATAAAAAAATTAAAAAAAACTTTATAACTTCATATACAAACTATGCATAATGTAATGATGATAATATAAAAGTATTAATGATGTAAGTTAAAATTCAGTCCAGTCTTTTTGTGGTTTCTGGAAAAATACACGAAGACTGAACTGGATTTCAAAACTTTCTTAAGAATTGCAGAAGGTTCAGTTTATCCTTAAAAATTTATTATTAAAAGTATTTTTAAATGATAAAATAGACAAACTATTAAAGTTAATTGTATTGTACTCATAGATATATTATTTGTACAGCTAGATAGTAAACTTCCATAGAACACAGATCCCCAAAGTGAAATCCATGGAAGCACCTACTATTGAAGGACGTGTTCAGAAGCCAAGCAATCAAATCGCATTATGTTTTACCGCTGTTGCTATGACGAAATAGCGCCTCAGTCTTTCTTAAAAGTTTCTGATTTATCAATAAATGGAAGTAAATTTAACCCAAATATAAAGACAATTGACAATGTAAAAGTTACTATTAAAAGTTACTAAAAGGTAAAAGTTACTATTATTTAAATAAAATGTTTGTGACGAAGGCTGATGACTATCAATAGTAGGCGTCTACATGGGACTGCAATTCTACAGTGTTAAGTTAACTATCTAGGCATAAATAATGAATCTATGATTGTACTACATTGCGTTTAAACCTCTGTTGCTAAAAGTGTTTCATTGCACACGTAATAATGTTTTTGAGGGAAATATGTGAGGTGTCACGACAAAATGAGTCGTGTTGTACGCCAGGTAATTTTGAGAATACAAAATTAGACAAAAAATCATAATTTCACAAAAATGAGATTCCTGTCGATTTGTTAAGTTTAGTAATTTAATTTTATCATTACAAACTTCCTGTTTATGTTTATTTACAATAAACATGTTTTTTAACTACATTTTGTAAGGGTTGTTCTTCAAAATCAACGGAAAAAGATGCAGGAAGTCAACAGTAGTTTATCTTTAAAGTTGATTTTTTTCCAAAGCGTGTTTTCATACACCTATGTTTTAACGATTTTTCTCTGGTTATACTGAAGCTATGAACCTCATTTAAAAACCAATTCAAAGCTTATAATCTCTTCTATCCAAATACAACAATAAATCAATTTTGGTTTTCTGTACAACACGACTCATTTTGTGGTGACAACTCACATATGTCATTTTTGGTTCAGCATTTTATTAAGAGTGCTGCTAATTGAGGGTTTACATCATTCCCACCAGCGGAACCTGCAAGTCTCAAATCAGTATTCTATAATCTTTTTTTAAAAAATATCTGGTTTTTTTTTTTTGTTTGCAGAAAGACACGTGAAAACTTTCCTTATGAAGACAGCCAGTGGAGAGAAATAAAGAAGAAACGAAAAAAGAAAAATCAGGTAAAATTGTCACATGATTGTACAAAAAAATTAAAATTAACTTATTGTTATATTCGAATAGAAGATTTTATAAGCTTTAATTTGGTTTTTGAATTAGGTTCATAGGTTGAGTATAACCAGAGAAAACTAATTGAAAATGAAAAAACAGCCTTTAGGAAATGCAGCTCTGAGAGAGGTTTATTGTAAAGGCCTTTCCTGGGATTTGAAACATGACTGGTTTTACCTGTGACAAAAATTATTGCACATTCTCATTTCCAAATCAGTGGTTGGTTTTCCCATAATAAGTCCAAATCAAACAGCATAGGAAGTTTGCCTGCCTCTGAATTAAAATCTTAGTTTTACTCCCCCAGTGTGTTATGCGGAGTGAAAGTTCAGATCGTCTGGCTGTTCAAAAAGCTGTCTATGGAGTTCGAGAATTTGACGGGAAACAGAAGCCACTTCGTAAGCTAACTCAAACTCCAGACAAGGTATGTAGAAATGTGTGTGGACTTACCACAATATGAGTCTAAAGATCAGAAAAATCAAAAATGTTGTTATTGGTGCTTTCGTATAGAGCACAATATTAGCTACTGTATAATCAATACTTAAATTTGTTTGGATAAGTATATAATGTGTATATCCAAAGATATGTGCATGTGAAGTTTTCATCTATGGAAACATGGTTTTGAGAAAATTGCGTAAGTAATCAGAAAACACATTAAATTAAATGACTGCCAATCACAGAAAATTGGCATAAAGTGACAGTTTCCTGTTTGAAAACTGACTAGAGTATATTATAATGAAATGTAAGTGTCATAGTACTCATAATTATAACAAAATTTCTCAAAAATTTGTCTTCAGACCTATTTTCATTCATTCATTCATTCATTCATTCATTCATTCATTCATCGGTGGAAATGACCATTTCCATTTATTGTCATTACATTTGAAATATACAAAGAAATTGTGTTTGCTCTGAGACACATAAACAGAATAATAACAACTATATACAAAAACTAATTATAATCACATTTGTCACATCACTTTCGTACAGGGTTTTAACTGGCATTTAGTGCCCAAATGGCAGCCGGATAAAAGCTGTTATGAAACCTATTTGTACGAGAATTGATGAACCGGTACCGTCTATCGCTACGTAACATCTCAAATACATTATGTAGAGGATGAGATGAATCTTGCACTATACAATCCGTTTTCTTAATTAAACGCTTTCCGAAAATGGTTTTAATGGAACATTGTTCAACTCCAATAACATGTGATACATATTTAACAAAACGTTGAAGTGCAAGCTTGTTTTTATTTGTGGTCCCGGTGAACCATAGAATAATACTAAATGTGAGCACACACTCAGTGACAGACTTATAGAAAAGTGTCATAAAGAAAGGGTTAACTCCGAAGGATTTAAGTCTACGTAAAAAGTAAAAGCATTGTTGTGCCTTTTTAATACACGTCGTTATATGGTCGTTCTATTTTAAATCACTGGTGATCACCACACCCAGAAACTTAAATTTGTCAACAATTTTAACTTGAGAGTTATTTATATACAACGGAATTTTAAAGTCGACAACAACTTCCTTATTTTTTTCATTTTGATGATTTTGTCAATTTTAACTCACCTACGATGCAACTTATCTTTACATATACACAATTTCAGGAGTCACAAAATCTTCTGTTATTAGTGTCAAGTTATTTTGTGTGTAAATTAGAGGCTACATTTAAGGAATCATCAATTTCAAATTTAACTATAGTTTCTTCTTGGATATTTAAAGAGAAATTTAAGATTTATATGTCTGGTTAGTAATTTAAGATGAAATTAAATATATTATTAGTAACTAAATCTGTATCATCATTTTTCTCATTTTACTTTAATTTACATAACACATTACTTACTACATTTGATGTTGCAGAATTATGAATCGCTATCAGTAACTTGGAATTAAGTTTGTCAGGAAAGTCCTATTAAATTAATTTAACTCTTTTTCAGTATTTGGCATTGCTTTACAGTAGATAATTTTAATTTATAATTCTAATTCCTAATTTGATTCTATGTATCTTTCACTTCTTAATTTCTTAATTTAATTCTATTTTTCAAATTATTGCATCCCATCCAAACTATCATATCTATTTGAAAAAAACAAATGTAATGTTTTGTGCGACTTGTTTGGCCGAGCGGTTAAGGCAGGGGAACTGTGAACCATAGCAATAACAACAGCATGGGTTTGAGGCCTGCTCACACCATAGTTCCGGCGGTGGAACAAGTCTTCTCGGATTAAGGACTATAAACCATTGGCCCAGTGTACACATACGGCTCGTGTGCACTATAAAGAACCCAGTACACCTTTCAAGACGATTAGGGGATTACCCCGATGTACTGGTTTATACACTACCCCTGTTGTGGACAGACGAATGGGTGCAAGTGCAAGCCAGTACTTGCTGCATGACATGACGTGACCCTTAGGGGAGTAGAAAGTCATATGAAAGTGTAACATCTAGTCCACAGCGGCTTGAGACTATAAAGTATAAGGCGCTATATAAATCAAAAACTACAGACTACAAAGTAATGTACTTATATGGGCATGTATGATGACATTGTAGCATTGTTGTACCATATTTGCACACAATCCTGTGGAGTGTACATAATCTTTAAATTTACTGATATAATTCATCCATATTATTTGAATAAATCCCCTCCAGAAATTTGTTCAGAATAGTCTCCTCCAGAACTTCTTTTTTTTAAATAGATCCCCTTCTAATTTTCTATGCAGTAACTATTAGCCTAAAAATTATGCTAAACATTTAAAGGGCAGGTTCACCCAAAAAAAGTATCTTTCTTATATGATTTAGTTTATCATAAAAAGTATATTCAACCCTGTTTCTAAATTTTTACGATTTATTTTACCTATCATAATTATTGGTGAAATAGACGAAAATTGCTAAGTGGGGG
>JAOTQE010040184.1:0-10006 GCA_025631205.1 Nesometra sesokonis
AGAAAATATATAGCAAAAGAACACAACGCAAATAGTCACAAAGTGCGTGACAAGACCGACAGACAGACAGACAGACAGACATTTTTAAAAAGCTGTTTATAGAGACGCTTTCCGCGTCTAAAAATGACCTTTACAGTTTCGCTGTTCCTTCATGAATAGCGTCTTCGGAAGAATGAGGATTTGTCACTAGATAGACTGATCACTAGAGGGCGATTACCACTGTATTATTCAATAAACTATTATATATATTTACATGGGCAAAGAAGAAAATAATTTAATATAACATATATCTACAGTTTAACGTCCATGAGTGGATACCTATACAGTATCAAGCGGACACTTCCCATAACTGCCACTTATTTAAAAAAGTCTGCTCTTCCTATCTAATTAGTGTATCTGATATTTCTTGGTAATAGGCAGGCTCACGAAGCGGTTTCGGACACTTCTTGACTTCAATTTTGATGTTTTTTCGTTAAATATGTTACCTCTCATAAGCGGACACTTTTTGTCTTAAATTTTTGATTTTTTTTCTTTAAATATGTTACCTCTCATAAGCGGACACTTTTTGTCTTAAATTTTGTTTTTTTTTTCTTTAAATAAGTTACCTCTCATAAGCGGACACTTTTTGTCTTAAATTTTGTTTTTTTTCTTTAAATATGTTACCTCCCATAAGCGGACACTTTTTGTCTTAAATTTTGATTTTTTTTTTCTTTAAATAAGTTACCTCCCATAAGTGGACACTTTTTGTTTTCAATTTTGTTTTTTTTTTCTTTAAATAAGTTACCTCCCATAAGCGGACAATTTTGTCTTAAATTGTGGTTTGTTTTAAATACGTTACCTCCCATAAGCGGACACTTTTTGTCTTAAAATTTGTTTTTTTTTTCTTTAAATACGTTACCTCCCGTAAGCGGACACTTTTTGTCTTAAATTTTGTTTCTTTTTCTTTAAATAAGTTAACTCCCATAAGCGGACACTTTTCCCGGATCGGAGGTTGTTCTCTTACAAGGGCTTTAACTGTACTTTTAAACATAAATCTTTTGAATTGCGTTTTTCACAGATATTGAACCACCGATATTAGAATGTCCATCTGACCATAAACTGTATACCGACAGTGGTTCTCCTACGGCATCTGTTGACTATTCAACTATGATCACAGCTACTGACATTGATGGCGATGATGACGTTGCCATAATACCCGCTCCTACTGACGTATTTAAAGTAGATTTGGACATTGGTGAACATATCTTTTCGTTTAGTGCTTTTGACTCATCAGGCAATTCAAACAATTGTAGCTTTACAGTGACCGTCCAAGGTTAGTGGGTAAAAAAATAAGGTGGTCCCGTGACACTGAAAACATCCTATAGTATTAACAGTTGGTTGTTGAAGGTTCCTCAGAGGCGTGACCATTATTTTGGAAATAGTTTGTCTGAGAAGTTGACATTTCAAGTAGCCAGCATAATTTTTTTTAAACAAGCAAAATATGTTATTTTCTTTATTTTGTTTGTTTACTCACCTTTTTGTTTGTAGAAGCGGAAGCTTCAAAAATTTATCTCCAATTTTCTGTTTTTGCGAAACATAACGACCATATTGACATGAGTAGTTTATATGTATCGTTGCTAGTTAAGTTTCAAAATTGTACTTTGAATATAACACATATATTCTGGAAATGAATTCCATATATATACCGACCAAATTGAAAAGCTAAATTTCTCACCGCTTTTATATTGATATGATTCTTTCAAATGTCCTCTTGTTCTGCAATATGCTATGTGCATATCAAGTTGAAAAAACAGCATTCAGGTGGCAACTCTTCAAAACCTTCCGATATTACAAACATGTGGATAACGTCGGCACAGATCTTTCCATAAACAAGTGAGGACAACAACAGAACTCTCAGACGCTCAAGATACTTCAGGTTTCCCGAGTCCTTAAGTTGTTACCTCAATACCATTATTTTTATAGTTGAATGTTTTATAGTTAATTTTGTTATATCTTTAAGGAGAGCTCGTCCACCCAGAGAAATTCGACA
The DNA here is from genome assembly GCA_025631205.1 of Nesometra sesokonis. Classification (NCBI taxonomy): domain Eukaryota; kingdom Metazoa; phylum Echinodermata; class Crinoidea; order Comatulida; family Antedonidae; genus Nesometra; species Nesometra sesokonis. The sequence continues at coordinate 2,030 of JAOTQE010040184.1, forward strand.
TTTCCTTTCAATACCGCCTTATCAATTGTATATTTTGATCATTATTAATTTGTAGCTGAATTTGACCACGACACCTTTTATAACTGAAGTGTCCTGCCCTCTACCACTGTCATTAATGTTTAAATGCAGGAATTTATAGTAGACGTATTATTTGAATAAGAACGACATGTCGTTCAATTGGTACCCGTCCATATTTCCATTTCAATGGCTAGGACATATTTATTTAAATAAACCTGAACATCCGAAAGTGTCAATACTGATATTGGAAACTTTGGCTTGGCCACTAATGTTAGGCCGTTTGTTACTGAGGCGATTGTAGTGATAACAATAGAGGGGTGTATTGAACTAACTAGTTCTCAAAATGCTCTGGTTCACGGTAAATTCAGAGTAAAATTATAGCTTTGAAGATACGTTCTGCCCACGGACAGCTTGATTCTCAACTTGAAATTTAAAATATGAAATTCAAATAAGAACACTATCTTCCAATTTAAAACTCACGAGACATACCGTATATTAACAACAGTATTATAAAGATAATGATAATGGATTTATAACGGCTGAAGTGCCTAGGAACTAAAACGTGGAAGAAGGCATATATCCTAGGTGATTACACAAAAATTTCGTTTGGGGCAAGACTGAAAAAATGGATTAAAACATGTATATAGGAACAGAACAAACGCAGAACATAAGAACAAGATAGAAATTCAGCATAAGTGAGTTCAGACTAAAAAAAAAATAGGTAAGTGTGAACTAAGAGTACTGATACAATGAATATTAACAATGCGTATCATATTGTTTCTTTTTCCAAAGACATCGAAAAACCTACATTGGCATGCCCATCGGATGGTATTGTAAATTCTGATAGTGGTTCGTCATCTTACTATTCAGCTGGATTGGTTGCGTCTGACAATTCGGGTGAGGTTGTAATAATTTCACCAGATCCATCTCTGGTTTTTCCAGCTAAAATCTCGACTGGAGTAAATTCTTTCTCATTTACGGCTACTGACTCATCTGGTAATGCAGATAATTGTATATTCGTTGTTACTTTGAAAGGTTAGTAGTTAAGGATTCAAATTATGTAAAAATATTACGGAGCTGAGCATATGAACCTCAATGGTATTGTAGCGTAGACTATAGTATAATGAAATTGACAGATTTAAACCAAATATTAGCACAGTCCTAATACAAGATCTACTGTTCCAATTTATAAGGACCTGGCTTTGCACCTGCTCCAGTAGTATCTGTGAGTGAGCTTGACTTTGGAGCGACCATTGTCTGTTCTTTATTTTAAGTATTATTCTTCTGTGTTTGTTCCTGTGATTATTATATAAATCCGAATATTATATTTGTGGATTTTTTTAATTTTATTGTTTTTCATTGCTTCAAACTTGGTACTCGAAAACATCTTCTATACAGATAAGGTTGGTTTAAGACTTTATATTTTTTTGCTTGTTTTTGCTATATTGAATGTTGTATATTCAGCTTATTGAATACTTTTGTAGAAACCTGATAATGTTTTCTCAGTTGGTATGCCAGCTATATTACTTACATTTGCCAATGAGCCTGGCATTTGAATGATTCAATGCAGAACCAAAAAAAGACAGACAAAAAGACCTCCCAAACAGATCCAATTAGCATATTGAACGCATCTGAAATGTTTTAAGTTCAATTTAAACTATCAAAATTATGGTGTTTGACAAAACATTTTTGTATGCATGGTCAGGAATACATTATATCATGACCGTACATAAACTTATCATTACAATACTAGTATATGTGGCAGAGCCAAGCCAAATGAGACATAAGTCGGAAAAATTGAAAATTGAGTTTTTTATTGATTATGAAACTACACATTATTATCTTTAATATGCAAAAAATCAGTTTCATACAATGTTTCCTTGCGAAGTTATGAACAATCGAAGTTCGAACATTTAAAATGTAAATTTTGAGAAAAGTGCATTTGAAAATTGTTTATCCGTATATATTGACTAAGCAAGGTCAATTTCATTGCATTTTTAAAACATTTTTTGGTCATATATCTGAACATTTTTAAAGTAGTCTGAAAGTTGAATATATGAACTCTATATTTTTTAAATAAAATAAAATTTAAAAAAAATTACCATTGGAAAACTATGATTTGCGACTTATGTCTTATTTGGCTTGGCTCTGCCACATATGGGTATATCAGTGTTTTTGTCAAATAATAGTCTGAACTTCAATCTCAGTTCAGGCTATCACATTTTTTTCTGAAAAAAATGTTATATGCCTACAGTGGTCATGACAACATCCCAGTATCACCATACATGAACACTTTACCATGACTATATCAAGGGTTTTTGTCAAATCACATGTGATATTCAGGACAGATTTGGAGTTTCTATTTGGGAGAAACAATATGGATCGACAGACAATACCGACTCACTGACAAAACAAAAAAGTATTGTAAAATGTCGTAGATCTTTTTTTTTGTTTTTTGGTCACATCAAACTGTCAGTTTTCTGAAAGCTTCCATTATGAGACTATACGTGCTTTCTAAACCACGTGCCATATGTGGTTTAAGGAATGGAGTTGTTAGGTCTTGGGAAACCATAGTTTTCGACCTGGTTCGGACCTGAAACTACTATGGAGATTGGAATCACTGTGCATTTCCCTTTGTTTCTGTTATCAGCACTCAGGCTAATCATTCTTATGTAAATGTGGTCATTGAAAAGAATTGGCACAATACTGTATAGGCCTACTGCACAAAGTCTGTTAAGATTTTCTAAAATCGAATGGTATAATCCAAAAACCAAATTATACCTTTACTATGCACCTTAGAAATTCAAAATCAGTTTTAATTAACAGTTTAACTATTCAAAATTGTAAATCATTTGGTATATTTTTATGGGTAACAAACATGTGTGATTTATTATCGCTTTTGTGTAGAGGTTTTTATACATTATTAAAAGTTTAACAATTTTTAACAACGTCCGAAAGGTCCACTAATCAACTTCAAGTAAGAAAGTATAATGCATACACCAAGCAATGAGATACACGCCATCGTGACAAGATTCAATATTTCGAGATAAATTATGTCATCATCATGTTATATTATCAACAACGTCTGCCACAAAAGTGATAATAAATAACACATAAAAATACACCTACTGATTATACTTTTGAATAGTTTAACTGTTAGATAAAACTAATTTTATAATGCTAAGGTGCATATCAAGTTAGAATTTGGTGCAAAATCTATGAGGTTTTTTATTCTTTGGAATACCTTGTATATGAGCATGTTCAGTGGTTGTCACGGTTAGAATAAATTTTAACAGAGCACGTGCAATACCCTTAAGAAATTGTATAACTTCTTACTGTGATCACATTTACATGACAATGACCAACTGAGTGTTGATATCACAGGGAAATACAAAGGATTTCCAATCTCTTTCTATCGTAGTCTCAGATTCGGACCCAAGACCTCGGGATTGGAAGGCAAGCATATTAGCCACCAGTCCACATAATACTAAATCATGTTTTTATTTTGCTTCCATATTTGTGAAAGTTAAAAATCGAAGCTGTAAGTGAATTTAAAGATTTTGAAAACCAAGTTTTAACTGAGATATCTGACATTCGTACATCTAGAGCAAAAGTATATGAAGAAAACAATTATGGTAAGGACTAATTCATTCGTTATAATTTCTTGTAGGTCTATAGCCTAATGCATAAAAGGTGTATATAGTATGCCATTTAAATATGCATAATATTATTGTCCTTTATTAGTTAAAGTGTCGAAAAAAGGGAAAAAGATCAACTTAGCAGAGATTGTGGATTTCTTTTTGGTTAGCCAGTCTGAATTTTTTAAATATGAAATATAACTTACAAGAGGAAAAATTGTTATAAGAAGAAACTATTATTTAGTTTTTTAAGTATTGTAACGTAGGCAAAGTAATGAAAACAATAAAAGAAACAAAACTGATGGAAACAGCATTATTTAAAAATGTTGATAACCAAAATTTGCATTACATTATTTTGTTTACAGTTATATTGTGACATTAAAAGTTAAATCTGTTTGGTTGGTATTCTCGAAAGCGGACAAACTTTAGTCCAGGACAAAATTCAGATTTAATCTAGGACTAACTGACTATGGTATTCTCGAAAGTTTCTAATATTTGTCCAGTTATAAACCCTGGACGAAAGCATTCGAAATTTTGTCTGCCGAGGAACCAGGTTTATGGATAGTTCAGGATCAACTAGTGCTGTTCGAGAGTTAGTCCTGGACAGTAGCGGCGCCAGGAATTCCCCGACGACAGGGCAATTACCCCGACAGGGGGCGGGGGAGGGGGCACGGGGCTTCCGACGAGTTTGCCAAGTTTAATTTTGAGGTGGGTGGTTTTCACTCTGACGAGAAAAAAACGTTGTTTGCTGTGTTTTGCGTGCATTTTTAGCCCGATTTGGTGTTAGGATTTTGTCTGTCCCTTGACATTACCCTCCAAGGCCCCCGACGAAACCTTAATTGTTTTCCCGACGGGGGGAAGTTCCCCCAACGGGGGTTGTACCCCCCCCCCCCGTAGCGCCGCCACTGGTCCTGGACTAACTTTTGAGAATACCAGCCTTTGAGTCTAGGATAACTTTTGGACACAGTTAAGCATAAAGCAAGGCCAGATTTAAAGGGGTTCAACCGGCGCGCGTACCTCTAATATCGTAAGAAAGGCATGAGCGGTTTTTTTATATTACATGCACCGCCTTTAAAATTTCCCACAAAAATAGAATACACATAAAAGATGCATACAACTGCAGCATAAAATAGTCAAAAACATGCAAATAACGATATTTTTTGCTTGTTAAATTTGAAAACCTAAACACGCCCACACGGCGGGGATTTTTCGCCCTACACGATCCTGGTTCCACCCTACAAACTTCGTGTTAAATTTAATAATAATATGGAATGACATGAACATACTACCGATTAATTACAGTAATAGTATATCATTTTACATTTAATAGTCGGAGTAGCATTTATAGAGGGTGCTGACCAATTCATCAACAGTAGCCTAGAAGTGTTCAACAGACGGGTCGACTTCGAGCTCCAGGTTCAATCTCAAAACAAAGGTCTGATTTGTTGTTGATTTTAAGAAAAAATAACTCTGATTTGTAGTATATCTTGTATAACGTTTCCTGTTTCTCTAAATTTTACTTTCTTATAGATATCTCTTTTGTAACATGAATCATAAGTGGTAGCCACGAATATCACAGATTGACAGTCACATTAATTAATAGATTGATTGATTGATTGATTAATTGATTGATTGATTGATTGATTGATTGATTGATTGATTGATTGATTGATTGATTCCAGTTACGTGCATAATATGTGGAGGGTCAAACCAAATGCGACATAAGTCGCAAAATGCTAGTTTTCCACAATAGACCAAAATTTTTAAAAATTGTCAATTTTTTTCCAAATTGTATTTTATTTAAAAAATACAAAGCTCTTGCATTCAACTTTAAACTACCTACAATTTTCAGATATATTATTAGATTTGTTTTAATGTAAGTTAGAATGACCATGCTTAATCAATGTATACTGATAAACAATTTTCAAATTTTCAATGCAATTTTCTTGAAACTTACATCTTAAATGTTCGAACTCCGATTGTTCATAACTTCACAAAGAAACATCTAATCTTGGTTTAAGACGGTGATTCGGTTTAATTCGTGAAATACGATTAAAAGCACCGTCTTGGTAAACACTTCAATGTCACGTGATTTCCCACCACGTTTTTCATGGGAATATAATTACCCGCTTGCCTGGTTTCAGTTGCATGTGATTGGCTAATCCACTCGAAATATGTTGAATATGCATGGTTGACAATTGCCGGCATATTCATAAGTGTAGGCCTTTTCCCACCAGCGATCGACTGCTAAAACATATTGTTTGTGCAATTATTGTATTGTCTAGGCTCTCGCATGGCATCTTTCGTGGTTCGAAAATGAGAACCTTTGATCGGTTGACTGACTGGCCTAATTAGCCAAATACGGAACGTTAATCATTACGTCATGTTGCCCGGTACTTTCCATTCTCAACCCATGTTCATTCACTGCTGTACAAGTCTGTATATTAACGACAAACCCCACACTACTAAAACTTTATCATCCGTTGGTGGCGCACTTCATTAAACACTTAAAATAAATATAAAATACAGACTTGGAGCAAGTCTAGAAAACATCGTATGAAACCGATTTTGTTTGCATGTCACAGATAATAATGTGTAGTTTTATAACCTATGAAAAAATCAAATTTCAATTTTGTGACTTATGTATTATTTGACTTGGCTCTGCAACTTATTTATTTCAAGCCGAACCAGTTTGTTTATAATAATTGTAGCTCAGATGGGGGCGCCAGGCAGTATACATGATGTTTAAATATATTGAATGTTACAATATATGACCGTCTTCCATTTTCATCGACTTGTCCAAATCCGTTAACATATATTTTATTTTGAATACCTTTATAATTCATTTATTCTTCCTCGTTTACAATACTGCAACATTATTTGTGCCGCTGACTATTCCACGAATCTTGTTCAAATTCTTAAATTACAGAAGCGTGCTGTACGAATAATTTCATTTTATCATTATCTAGCTCACAGTGAACCTTTATTTAAAAACCTATTATATTTAATATCTATGATTTACATAAATTACAAGTTTTATGTTTTATGTACCAATATATCAACAATTTATTACCTATATCAATCTCCACGATTTTTTATAGACGCAAAATACTTAATACATATAACTTTAGAAATAATAAAACATTAGAGGTTCCTTTTACGAGACTTAAAAAACACAATTCTTTGTTACATTCTCTGGACCTAAGTTGTGGAATGATCTAATAACTGAAATTAGAAATTGCACAAAAATTACTAAATTTAAAAAAGAACTGAAGAAATTATTTATCTCAAGTTATGATACCTAGGTTTTTAATCTTTTTCACTACGCATGTAGGCTTGTTATGTGTATGTATATGTGTATTGATGTATACATGAAATTATAATATGAAATATATAAAAGTTGAAATGAAATAAATATATGGTTTCATGTGTGTAGGCCCTATATCAATAATCTATGGTACAGCATTGACAGTATGTATTGTTCTGTATTTATGTTGTAATAATTATTTTTCAACTGTATACATAAATTGTTATTAGGGTTTGTCGTGAGACAAGTTATTATTACTTCTAATTTTAATCCCTGAAAATTCGTTTATTTAATTTATATATTGTATTTGTATTGATTTATTTATTATGAATTTTTGAATAAATGTGAAAATGAATAAAAAAAAATCTCCTACGAGATCCGGGCCTCAATATTTGCCAAGTGGAGAATGTATGGTAAGGCTCACTATAATCGTGCAAACCCGGTCGCCCATGTTTTACCAACTAAGAATTACAAAATATGATAATAATATGGTAACTGTTCTTAAAATCCAAAAGACCATAATATACTAGAAAAGTGTACCAAATTTCATGGAGTTTTGAGGGCTAACAACGGAGTTTGGACAATATTTATATTCATGAGTATGCAAAATTCGCTTGTCGCCCAAAAAGAAATACCGTATTAGCAATCTACTATTCAATAAATGTGGTGTAGAATAATGCTTATATTCACTGATTTGTTAGGTAGTTTGAAAGTTTTAAAATTTGTACCTTATTTTAAAAAAAAAATCTGTTTGGATTAGTATAATTATTGTACAGTTTGCCGTGTCGCCAAATGCGTGTAATTTACGTTAAGTTACATAATTGCCAGGAAAAACATATATTACTGTAGGAAAATCTTAACATAATAAGTAAAATTTGTTTAGCATAAGATGTTATAAGTACTGCATTGTTAATTCGGTAAAGTAGAGAAACTATGTTCTTAAACTTGAAATTTCGAGTGTCGCTTTTAAGCAGTGAAACATACGTTACCTGTTTTACTCAAATACCAGTTTAA
>JAOTQE010040195.1:0-10006 GCA_025631205.1 Nesometra sesokonis
ATACAAAAAATTATGGCGTTTATCATCAGGGGTCAAGACGCCTGCCTATCACGTTTCAAATTCAGTACTGAACTCGAAAGCCTGAAATAATAACTAATGTGTCGAAAGTTTGGTATTCTAAAATCTTACGCCAAACTCTTAAAAAATAGGTCATGCTCTATTCTGCTCCAAACTTTACACAAGGAAGGTCGTCTTATGTTCAGCATGCAATTACATCGATTGATGTTATGTGTATTTTAGAAGTTAACTCCTTGTATTATATGTATACCGTGATAACAAACATCAATTATGTCTACTTTAGTAGGCTTACTGCACCTTGAGCACATTTAGTGGAGATGTGCAAATTTTTATTGTTATTATTATTAAATAAAAAATATCATTCGAGTCACACAATTGTATCAACAGCACACAACATACCGTGCAACAAAAACAACACCACTTAAAGTATAAGTTTTTAAATTTTACGAGAATAAAATCTAAAACACCCTAGAAGAAGAACCCAGAGAGATTAAGGTATGAAAGTCTGCTGCCCACAGCTTTGTTAAGACTGTCACAATTTATCAAAGGTAAATCAACAAGATGTGCCTATATAAACTATGATAATATCACATCATATATTGAACAGGATCTGCACTTGGCTACAAAGATTTGTGGTAATCATCAGGAGAGGACATGTAAAACATATGAGTAAATTATGTATATGTGAAAACTTCAGTTTGTACTATGAATGTTATGGCAACCTAGTCAAAGGAGGCACAAGTCGCAATTTTCATTTTTCCAATTTTAGTTTATTTAAAAAACATACAGTTCAAATATATAAAAATGCTACCTTTAGGAACAAATTCTCTGCACTTAAATTACTTCCGTGGACAGAATTCGGCTATATCTCATAGCTATGTTTCACCACAACGGCGCCCTCTTTTGATGAAGAAAACTAGTGGCCCCCTATTGAGGGAGGGTTTTGATGAGACTGGAGTAAACTGCTGGCAATTCTAAACCAGGGTCTTTGTTTAAACTGGGTTGATGTTGATGTATTTTGATGGCTTCTCTGATGCGTCGTTTCCATTTTTCCGGGTGTAGGTTCATGATTTTAAAGCTTTCATCTCGGATAACATGGTTCGTACCAACAGAGTGTTCCTGGTTTGATGTTACAAGACGGAGTCTAGGGTTCCGTTGTGGTGAAACATAGCTATGAGATATAGCTGAAACCTGTTCACGGAAGTAATCCAAGTGCTTTGTTCCTAAAGGTATCATTTTTATATATTTTTATTCATTAGAAATGGAACACAGAAGTCTTCATAGTGCCATACAGTTCAAACATTCAACTTTCATACTATATTAACCATTTTCAGATATATAATAAAAAAATGGCTAAAAATGCAATGTAATATAACCCTGCTTATGTCAATGTAATGCAAGGTAATTTTTAAATGCAGTTTTTTTCAAAACTTAATTTTAAATGTTTGAACTTTGAAGAAAAAAAATTGTATGAAACTGATTTTGTGCAGTTTCAAAATATATAAATAACTAAATTTTAAATTTTTCGACTTATGGATCTTTTGGCTTGGCTCTACCATATATGGTCATGACGATGAATAAATTATGACCATTAACATCAAGATCTTGCGTATGGTAGGATAAATGAGCACATCCTTACCATATATGGGCATATATATATGAGAACAGCATAAACATATATGGGCATATCAGGATATGATATATCAATATCGAAAAGCAAACCATACTTGGGCACAATATGCTTATTACAGATAAATTGTGATTGTCTAGACAAAGCCTACTACCCGGTACATAGTTACCTGGGCGATTGACAGTGTAACTACCATGCCTCTTCTTTATTCGCCTTTCAGGAGGGTAAATATGATTTATAGTAGTGTACGAAGCACGTGGTGGCTTACGAGAATACATATGACTACTAGCTCCAGAGGGCGCTGTTAAAACAGTGTCATCATCGTCATAATCTACATGCACAAGAAGCACAATAAGGGGTAAACAAAACTGCAGGTTGTTGCAAAATTAACAAGCAATCAAGGCAAAAAAGCAGGGTTATATCAAAATTAGAAAGACAACCACAGCAGAACATGTGAAAGCTTAAAGGGACCTTATAAGTTTCTAAAATTCCACAATGATTATCTTGGAAACATGGAGTACATAATAGGGACAATTTTTAAATGCTTTAGTTTAAATTCCATTTTTCAGGATAAACTACCTTAGAATTCTCTCTTTTAAAGAAAAATACATTTTGGAATTTAAAAAATTACTGGAATTCCATATTTATGGTAAAAAAAAACTATCTTGAATTGTTCTCCTTTCCAGGAACTAAACTATCATTAAATTCCTTCTTTCTAGGGGAAACTATCTATGAATTCAGCAATTTTTCCATGTTTAACTATCTTGAAATTCTATCTTCACATGATAAACTATCTTTGAATTCCATCTTTCTGAGATAAGCTATCATGGAATTCCTTCTTTCCATGATAAATTTTCTTGGAATTCCTTCTTTTTAAGATAAACTAAAATGGAATTCCATTTTTCCATTATAAGCTACCATGGAGTTTCTTCTTTGCAGAATAAAGTACTTCGAAATTCACTCTTTCCAAACTAAATTGTTTAACATTCCACCAATTTGAGATAAATTGAAATAAATGTTGTGTTTCCAAAATAATTATTTATGAAATCTTGAAGCCTTATCATGTTCCTTGAAGCTTTGGTAAGTCAAGCAGTGTGTTATGAGAAAATAGGTAAATGAAGCTATCACCAGGAAATCAGAAACTGAGAAAAAGTGATTCCATTTTTTTTAAATATTGTCAAAAATATATCACAGTCAATAGTAAGTCATCAAGTTGAAATATTCAGAATACTATTAGGAAAGGCATAAACAACAATGACCAAAATTCTCTTTTTTTTAAACATGTTATTCCTTAAACTTAAATTTATTTGTTGAATAGCTGAATTTCAAAATGCTTTCTGTACAGGGGTGTTTAGTTAAGATCAGGGAAGAATATATTCTAAAGAAAGTTCTAGCAGTAATTATTTAAGGACGTGTTTATGCAAATAAATACAAATAGTCCGGGATTGAATGGTGAAATTTTCATCTGCCAGAATATCAAGCCTTGCCTGTTTGTTTCATCAATAATATCTTATAAAAGAATTTAAATAGTAACAATCACTGGAAAAGTTTAGAATACAAGTGATTAAAAATGTACTATATGCTAGGTTATTACTTAAGCGAGTTGCCATTTAAATATTAGTCCTTTAATTGAAAAAAAAAGAATGGTAAATGGAGAGCATGTATTCAGTTAATTTATTAACAAATTTAACAGCATGATTAAGAATTTTAATATCAAACTATCTGTTTGGTATCATTCCAAGATTATTAACAAATGAGAGAAGATATTAGAAATATACAACTAGTTGGTGTTCAACATTGATTATTAGTATGTAAGCCATGTGAAACCAAAGCAAATACATTAAACACCTCAAACAAAATTAGAAAAGCCTGGTTTTTACAGTGATTTAATCAAATTTACTAAGCGTGGGATACTCAAGGATTGACTAAATCCAAAGAAGAGCATATACGGTACAAGATTAATACTTTTACAGACCAAGTATCTAGATTGACTTTAACAAAATAAAAATGTTATTTGCTTTATTTTACATTTCTTTATTTCATAAGTTGTGATCTCTTGGTCATATATATTGTATACCTGCCTCCTCACGCATAAATTAATTTATATCCCGCATTAGCAGAATTCTCACTTATAAATAGTCATTCCAATAGTTTTTGTCACATATGACATAATATAGACCAAAATAGGGTAAAAACCGCCCCCAAAACAGTGATAATTTGGGCAGAAACGGCGAAAAAATGGTCAGATGACGTTTTTTTTGTTTTTGTTTTAGTTTTGCTTGTCAGATCGATAGTGGTGGTGGGGTTTGTCTCACGCATTGGAGCCAGAAAAAGTTGGCAGGTATAATATTGTAGTATATTGTATCATGCCTGAAGAGGGATGTTCAAGCACCCTAGGCACAACCTCATCCCCATCTCCTTAGATATGCAATTTTCAAGGAGAAAAACACTAGGAATTTATTGAGCATGAATGTAGTATTTAACAATATTTATCCGACTCAGAATATTTTCTTGAACAGAAAAAAATCAATTTCGTAAAAATTTCTTTTGTTGGATAGTCACTTCTTGTATTATTCTCCTTGAATATGTACTTTGTGTGTTGCAAGTTCAAACATAATACTTAAATACTACAGTGCTTGCTGTTGAACTTTTGTTTCAACATTGCTTGAAAACATTTTGTTTTCAATGATTGTTTTATAAAAACCAGACTTTTCTCTATAAAATTAATAAAGTAAGCGCAGTGACAAAGCAAAAATTAGTGCAAGTCCAAGACAGCAATAATAGGCCTAATAAAGATACGTTGTTAATAGAAAAATGTGGAATACAAAATTGTTGTCTCAGGCACAGTGATAGGGTCAAGCACAAGCTGGGATGAATCAACTCGACATAAATTATCAAGTTTACATTGAAATTGATGGTAAAATTTTCCAGCCAGATGTACTGGACTCAATAATCTAGCCTAGCCCAGTTGCACTCAGCATAGGGCAAGGCCTGAACTTAACAAAGGAGCTAGGCATGCTGAACTCAACAAAGGTGCTAGGCCTTCTCAATTCAACAAAGGGCTAGGCCTGCTGAACTCAACAAGGAGGATGATTAAGCACGCAATATGCAATATTGTACCATACCTCGTACTGATGATACTGGTGAATTTGGTTCGGATTGTGAGAAGAGTTGAGGCTCGTCTATAACTACAGAAGCCCAGCAGAGAGTGAAAGAAATAGCAATTTAAAAGAAAAATAGTCAATGAACATATTATTAATTAAAAGAATCCCTCTAATTAAAAACATGTTCCAATTATAAAAACAAAGTAGGCCTAAAATTATTTTAATTTGAAATAATACATGCATACAGAACTTTCAATTTACAACACTTTTTAATGAACATTGTATATTTCAGACATTTTATTTGTTATAATAATCACAATTCATAGTCGTTTTGTACATTAAAGGGGAACTCCGGAAATAACATTTTTATGGATACACTTATAGAACAATTAGTTGTTACCCTACTGATTAAATTTCACAACATTTGGAGAATGATATTTTGAATGAAAACACTTTCCAAAGTAGGCATTAATTCAAAAAGTGGGTCTACTACTCATATTACACAATGCTAAAGAATAGGAAAATTACAGATTTTGAAAGGGTTGTGTTTGAAAACCGTATCAAAAGTGACATTACAAATTACTTGTTCTAATGTGAATTTGACTGATATTTCCATTTATGTGAGTTATATATTTCTATTCTAAAGTGATTTTGGTTTTCCAGCACAACCCTTTCAAACCTTCCAAATTTTCTAGTCTTTAACACTGTGTAATTTGAGTAGTAGACCCAATTTTTATTTGGGACTCAGTTTTCAACATGTAATTCAGCATTATCTCGTTATCCAAATGCTGTTAAATTTTGTCAGTTAGGTCACAACTAATTGTTCTATAGATTTATCCATAGAAATTTTAATCCCAGAGTTACCCTTTAAGATTGAATATTGGCACATATGCTGGTTTAACCAGCATTAGTATGTGCCAATTATGGAGGTACATTTTGGCATGGTGCAGCAAGTTGGGAAGTGATTGGCCAGGGTTAAGGAAGTTGCAAAATGAACAAAACTATACTCTTTACGAATATTTATTGTGGTACTATTTTGGGAGGACTTTCTGAACAGAGATGGTGGATGATACCACCTTCCAGCTGTTTACACCTCGTTACCGACAGACAAGCACCTAGCCTGTCTCACATGCCTTACGGTCGGGTTTATTCACTTTTATTGCTTAATTCCTTTTAAGGCGCTATTGACATCCCATACTCACTTTTTTAGTTTAGCCATAAGGCCTGTTAAAACGATTCAAGCATGACGATTCGCACCAAATAAACAGGTATTTGATCTCACCTACGATGCGACTCATTTGTGGTGAGACCTCACAAATAAGGAATTGTAAAATTTTTATGGTTTTGCAAAAGTTGGTACTGCATAACAATTTTTATTGGTCAGTTAAGCTATATAAATTGAAAGTTTAAAAAGTTAATAATGAATTGATACAAAACTATGGTGCATATAATACAAAAATAAATGAAGTGAAATATGAAACACAAGAATACCCACAATGTGAAAGCTTACTAGTTTACCAAATGTGAAAATATTAAAACCCTAATACCAAAATGGTATAACCCATACCTTCCTGGGGGGATTTTTGTGAATTTGATGTATTAGTCGTTTCTACGGATGTACTTTCCGGGGGATCAAACATGTCTGAATCGAAGCTGAGTGGCGACGGACTATGGATTCCCGGGATAAACACTTCCGGCTCTGGACTCGTAAAATCATCATCATCCTCGCCAACTGTATTAGGGGATATATCATGCATAATGTTGCCAAAATAATTCCAAGAATTGTAAACTATTTATTTGATAAAATTTTATAATTATATAATTTTCAAAAGCAGCCAATTTCAAAAGAAATCATTGGCCAGACAGAAAAAAAAACCAAAAACACTAAGAATAAATGTTTAATTGTAATAATAAAGTGTAAAATAGAATATTCAACAAAATTTTATAATAATATAATTTTGAGAAGCAGCCATTTCAGTAGATAACATTGCCATTATTAATGATTTCATAAAAGTAAAATATTTAAAATATTTATAAAATTGTATTTTTTTAATTTTTTTATGCAGCCATTTTAAATAGAAATCATTAGTTATACTGTATGATTCTCTAAACTGTAAAATATTTATAAATTGTTTGAATGTTTAACATAATTATTTTATAAAGTCGTAATATTCTTTAACATAATTAAGCGAAATATTTTCAGTGGAAAAATTTATACCAGATACAAATAATAAATAAATGAATTATAAATCAATTCTTGTTTTAGTGGCACTGTTTTGAGAATCAACATCTAAAGCCTGTAAATGTTTTTTACCAGTTTTAGGTAGTACTAGGTAGTTCTCTGTGGTGCTAGGTAGATCTCCCTATTAACTTAACATGGTAGATCTACCTAGTCAGAGGGTGTTATTTTTTCTTCAAAGAGTATGAATATTTCTATTATTTCATAGAGGAACAACATATTTTTATCCATTTATCGTTATGGTGAAAGTGTAAATAGGCCTTAGCAATGCACTTTTTCATAAGGTTTGCCAAGGAAAAAATAAAAACATGGTCCAAAAAATAGAAAATAAACACAACATACAAAATTTATACTGTTTTGGTATAGGTTTTTCAAATAAGAAA
This sequence comes from Nesometra sesokonis, assembly GCA_025631205.1. Taxonomy (NCBI): domain Eukaryota; kingdom Metazoa; phylum Echinodermata; class Crinoidea; order Comatulida; family Antedonidae; genus Nesometra; species Nesometra sesokonis. Next base: position 7,375 of record JAOTQE010040195.1, read on the forward strand.
ACATTATAAATATATTTCTATAATAAATTAAATAATTCTATATACTTGGATGATTAGAGTTAATGTTTTAGTATAGAAAATAAAATGGTCCATTCCTCCAGACCACTTTCAAACCCAAATTTCATTTCAAACGCCACAAAACTTTAATGTAAATTAATTTTTGACAATCCATGGATTAAAACTTAAATCAAAGGCTATTTGTGAGGTGTCGCGACACAATAAGTCATGTTGTACGCCAGGTCATTTTGAGATATTCACGGAAATAGACAGAAAGTCATAATTTCACAAAAATGAGATTCGTGTTGTTTTGTAAAGTATAGTAGTTAAATTTTATGATTACAAACTTTCTGTTTACGTTTCTTTACATTAAACATGATTTGAACCACATTTTGTAAAGGCTGTTTTTCAAAATTAATGGTAAAATATACAGGAAGTCAACAGCTGTTTATCTTTAAAGTTGATTTTCTCCAAATTGTGTTTTCATATAACCATGTTTTAAAGTGATTTTTCTCTGGTTATACTGAAGCTATGAACCTCATTTGGAAACCAATTTAAAGCTTATAATCTCTTCTATCCAAATACAACAATAACTCAATTTTGGTTTTCTGTACAACACGACTCATTTTGTGGTGACACCTCACATTTTTTTAACATCCTTATTGCTATAGAATAAAATAAATTTAGAAATTACCATATTAGCAAATTAGCATATTTATAAATTATCAAAATACTTTCCTAGAGTTGTGTTTGGAGAGACAGATCTGGAATTATTTTTCTATCAGGGATGTTTTTTATTTACAAATTTTTAGCTTTAAATAATACAGAAGGCCACCCTATTGTTAATTCAATATTTATACTTATAAATTAGCATATCAAATCAGCATGTTTATAAATTAGCATAAAACTTACCTAAGGTGCCATTTGGAGAGACAGACCTGGAACTATTGTTAGACTCAACTCGACTTTCATGCAGCGGAGAAAATTGAGCCTCGGACGGAGGAATGCTAAGATCATACGATCTATCAGTCTTGCGACTACTAAGTAACATAGCGCCATCTTCAACTAAAGTGAAATTAAAATAAATTATTGTTTCATTTTATAATTATGTTGTCTAACAGCATATATATCAATCAATGGATCATATAAAATATTGAAAGTACAGTGTAGGAAAGGAATAACATCATTAAAGGAGGCAAGGCATGGAAAACCACCAGGTTGTCGCACATGAAGTTATTGAGAAATACGCAAATAAACAACAGGAAATTTTTGTCTATTTTGTTTCATAACTTTGGTTATAAATGTCCGAATTTGATAATTGACATCTAATTTTAAAGCTTACAATAAGCTTAATAATATAGTTTTAATATTAACTAAACTGTAAAAATTTTGTGACAACTTTGTGATTTTCCATGTCATTCACCAAATGGGTAAACCTCATCCCCAATCTTCAGCACCAGGGGCAAGTTATGATGGTAATTTTAACAGGTACATTATGAATGTTTTGCATTATTATTATCATTATTTATTTTGCAAACACACCAAACATTTTACAATTTAAAAAAAAAAATGTATGTAGGCATCAGCTTTTAAGACTTCTTCTACTTAATTTTCATAGATTATTTTTTTTGTGAATTTAAAATTTCAATCAACAAAAGCATTCACATAAATATATATTGTTTTTAGGGATGTCAACATTTTCCTGCTGCAGTTACTGCAGTAGTTCAGTTACAACAGTATTAGTTCAGTAGATGGGTAAGAATTACTGAAAAGAAATTGGTTGAGATGTAACCTTGAATTTCAATGCAGCCACACAAAAAACCTAATACCACTGGATTACTGCACTAACTACAGTAAATGTAATAGATTACTTCAGTAACTGCAGTAGAATAGCTTTGACATGGTCCCTTAATTCTGTGGTACCGTCTTTACTTGTGAAAATTGAAGTACCATGTACTAAAAAATTTCCACTTTTACAGTGAGTGTTTACCAATTGTTATTATGCATAGCAAAAGCAGCTGAATAAAAGAATGCTGAGAAAGCTTGTGAAGCCAGTGGAGCAACCAAATAACCATCTTTCAAATGACATACCAAGTAAGGCCGTGTTTCCGCAGGAATTTCTTGAAAATTACCTGATAAATTACAATATTTAAATTTGGTAATTTTCAGAAATGTTTTTTTTTTCTGTTAGAATTCCTCATCAGTCATTTCTGAGGGGTTTAATGGATAATTTTTATCATGATAATTTATCAGATAATTTTTCCTGCCAAAACAAAAGACCCAAAGAAGCAGCCACCTTTGTCAAAAAATAAAAGTTACATATATGAAATAGGAGCTGGAAAAAAGCTACATAACAGGTAGAGAAGCTGGATCAAAGCTAATAACAATAAAATTTTCTTTTTTTTTAGATGGCTTAAAGGACAGGTTCACCCAAAAATATTACCTACCTTTTGTTTTAGTTTATCATAAAAAGTATATTCAGCACTGTTTTTGAATTTTTATAATTCATTTTACCTATCATAATTATTGGTGAAATAGACGAAAATTGCTAAGTGGTTGGATAGTTCAAATTACAAGATAGAATCCCTATTCTTTTACATACAAATTGTCTGAAAGAGGGGTATTTTAAAGAAAT
>JAOTQE010040206.1:0-10006 GCA_025631205.1 Nesometra sesokonis
ACATACGTAATATAATGATAAACGGTAGTAACATAATGTTTTCTTAAGGCTTAAGACAGCTGGGGCTTGCCATAGAACTCCCCTTGAATTTCGGGCACTGTCACTTTGTAGGATGAAAACAAAATCATGAGTCATTGAGTCTATTTTATATATTGCTTTTTTTTTATTATCTTATCTGTTTTATACAAATTTGACGGCTACCTATGGGCACGTATGCTTAAGTTAGATTTAAAGTCCTCTTTCCAAATAAGAGAGAGTATTGTTTTGTAGGCTCAGTCTCACTGTCTATCTGTCTGTCTATCACTCTGTCTGTTTTGCTGTTTATCTGTTTACATTTTTTCTGTCTGTCTGTATGTACTTCCACACAAATATCTAAATACTGAGTCGATTAACTTTACATTTTCAGAAAGTGTCGTCTTCACTTGGTGCTTATAGTACAGTAATTAACTATAAGAAGCCTACCGGTATTTTGCGAACTAAGTTCGTTGGAATTGGATAAAATATACAGTAGGCTTTGGTAGTCTCTTAATTTACACTCAATATTTAAAAAGTTCAAAATTACAACACACGATTCAAGTTACAACATCTTTATTGTCTTGTTTTGATTACTATTTTTATATAGGCCACAAATGTGAAAATATGTAATAGTTGATATAGTTCAATTTCAACTTGTTTTTTTCTGGTTACAAAAAGATTTTTCTGAACCATTAGACTGGAATCTAATTGTTTAAAAAAGTAAAATAGACACAACCTCTGCTTTTACATTTCAATATTGACTAGGCCTCGCAATTAAATGAAGTCTTCTACCAAAACAAAACAATTAGTATGGCATATGTTGGCAACATTAGAAACATTCAAAGACTAATGCAATGGGTCATTAAGAGATTCCTATAGACTGCACAATGTGCATAATTCCACGAGACAATGTGGAGTCTATATTGCCCCAGCAATTGATCCAAATGAAGAAAATGAGGTTAATAGATCACAATTAGACGATTCATCTGAAATATAGACAATATCAATAAACAATGAGGAAAAAGGAAAAAAGAGCAATTCTCATTTTGTTCAGATAGTAATTGTAAGTGTGCATCTTAAGTGTGACTGAGTATGTCACTGCTGTACAAACTCTTTTTTAATAAATATTGTTAATATTGAAAAACCAATCAAGAAAAATATAAGTAATATTAACAGGACTAATTGTAAAAAGCAATAAACAATGATAGGCCTAATCATGATAAAATAAAAATAAATATTATTAGATGTAGGCAAACCAGTAGCGGTACTTGACTATTAAAATATTATATCAAGAAATAGACCTAGGCCTATCTGTACAATTTCAGAGTAAACTAGGTAGCTGCCGCCTGTACTGTTTGTTGAACGGAACAAACAAATTTGCATTAGGCCTAATTATTCTTGTATAATTAGTCCTTTTATACATACACAAATGTTAAACAAAATTTAAAATATATTCTTACTAATACAGTAGTCAAAACAGTAAAACAAATCTAGCAGTCCATCTGCACAAATAGTAATACAGTAATACAGCACATTATGCAACGCTTCAGCTTTTAAGAATGTACCAGTAAGCTTATATTTTGTGTTTACAGTGTAAGATGCCTAGATTGTGTGACCCTGTCCAATGCGGCAACATCAGATTTTCACTGAAATCGAAAAGTTGCAATAACTATTTGGAAAGTTTTGATTCATAAATGTCTGCAATCATCAATGTATAGAGTGCAGTTGTTCCATCTCTAAAGTATACCGATCTCTTCTCACACTTTTAGTACCATCATTGAATATTAATCTGGTATCCAAAAGTTCAACATCCTTGTTCAGATTGCTAATCATTCCAAATTATGATGCATTCAGCATTCACAGTTAGCTTGGAGAACCTTTCGTTTTCTACTTTATCATTAATCGATTGGGATTATTGAGGGCAATGACTCAACGAAATGTACGTATACTAGCGTTTTTTTATATCAGTTTGATTTTTTTTCAAGATTAACATCATTAATTTCAATACACCAAGTCAGAGAAACATAAAATGGCCATGTTTCAGCTTGAATCCATTAACATCAAAATGCTTAAATATTGAGCCAGTTTAGGGAAATTTGATGTGCCAATTCAAATGAGTAAAAGTTTATATCCTCTTCAAGCTATGAGGTTTGATGATATAGGGTTGATAGCAGTGCTACATACACCCTAATAATTCTTAGCCTTTCAGGTTAGACTTTAAGCTGTTGGTCTATGGCTCATTGCATGCTAATAATATACAGTCCACTCTTTGGTAAAGACAGTAGGGGATTGTTTCCATGTAGGCTACTGCTCAGTAACCAAAGACACAACAGATTATTTGGAATGTTCCTGTTCATCCGACCCATAATTTGAATAATATATCCTGTGGTGTGATGATAGATAGGTCTATATCTTCAAGATGCATTACGAACACAAGAGATTGGTCATCATTAATTAATACAGTTTAATAACCTTAGTAAGGTGTAAATCAAATTATGTAGGCTGATCTTAAATGTCATGATTGTACGACAGAGCAAGTTGACCGTGTAATACATCAGTGTAACATTAACAAATCATACGCCTATCTCAAATATTGGTACACTACTGTACTTGGATATCAATATTATTTGACACATGTTTTTAATAATGTTACACTATTGTCACTTAATTAAAACAATAAAATTAATGAACATTTTGAAATATAACTCTTAAAAATATATGGCAGTGCACATATAGGCCTAAAGTAACATTTTAAATTATTTACCCATAAGTTTCTGAAAGTAGGTGTACTACACTTAATGCTTGCTAAAACAATAAAGCTATTATTCCCAGTGTAAACAATACCTTACATATTTAATGTTTCAATGTCATTTTAAATTAATTAATACTATACCAGTAGTAATTTTAGCAAATATATTTAAAAACTGATGTTGATGATTTTTGTCATTTTCTCACAGTGGCAATATACTGGCCTATATTTTTTTCTTAATAATTTTAATCCAAATACAGTACATGTATTAAAGTTCTTAAGTCTTATTTTCATTATGAATTTAATTTGTGAATGAAAAAAAAAACAATTGTGAAATTTAAATATGTTACACATTTCAAAAACAATTAGAAAAAACAAAGGTATAAAACTAAGGAGAATGCATATTTTTATTATTAAAATGACCTTATTAAATCAATTAAACTCTTTAAAATTACTTACCATAAAATGTCTATTGCATTCATTTTCCATCATAGCGCCCTCTATTAGAAAACCAAAAACAAATCAAATGACTTGCTTTCGAGTGTTGATTAATCCCCATTGGTAGCCCTTTTTCTACACTCCCGAGGTATCAAGGTAATCAGATGTCATTAAAATGCATTTCATGGGTACTACTGGGGACATGAAACATAATGCTTCAAAAGTATTGGGTACGCTTCATAGGCCCTCTATAGGCCCCAGGGGCGGATCCAGGATCCGCCGAAAGGGGGGGGGGCGCACTTTTAAATTCCGGGTGGGCGTGGTTCTTAGGTTTTTCCTGATGCGCAAAAAAAAAAGAAAAAAAAAAGGTATCTACCCTTATTTTGGTGCTGTGGTGTTGTATTTTAGTCAATTTTGGGCTTATGTTGTAAATTTTGGACCCGGCGCACCAAATATAACTATGTTTTGGTGATAATAGGGGCCCCCTACCAACCAAACAGACTCGCCCCCCCCACATCCGCCCCTGGGTGAGTCTGTTCGGTTGGTAGTTGGACAAAAAAAGTTAGCCGAGGCAAAACGGGGGGGGGGAACGTGTCCCCTTGTGCCCCCCCCCCCAAATCCGCCACTGTAATCATTACAAAGCTTAGGCAGTAGTGTTGTTTACAGGAAAGGATAGAATTGAACCCAACCATTAAGATTAGTAGGCAAACACATTAACTATCAAGCTACAACACCACTACTACCACTGAGTTACAGCACCAATCTTTTGAAAAAATAAATCTTCCAACAAGGTGGATCTACCATGTTAAATTACTAGGAAGGATCCAAGGAGGTATACCTCTTTGGAAGGATCTACCTAGCATCATTGAGAACTAATAATAGTTAGATTTTTAAAAATAAAAATAATATTAGTTAGATTTTTATAGCGCATAATGCAAAAAGCCTCTATGTGCTCGGTGAAAGAGTAAATTGCTTTAGTGATAATTGCATATTATATGCCCTATCATTTTATATCTTGACATTTAAGAAATAATAAAGTTTTCATGGGTGCACAAGTGCATCACAGTTTCTCTGTAAGACGCACAAGAAAATTTAAAATAGAAAATTAAACCAAACCTATGCATAATAGGTATGTATGCTAGTACATAACTCACAGGTGTTCTCAGTAATATGGGCATCTGAATAGACAAAAAAGACAAAACTACCAAAAAAAGAAAAAAAAGTATTACCAGGGAGGTGTAACAATTTTACACCACCCTGGTATTACTTGGCAGTATATTTTGTGATGTTATTGATACCACAAGTTCAGTAATTGTTTGTCATGGTGTCATTTCTAATTAGTCTGAAAGAATAATAATGGCTATAATTTGCTTTGTACTTGTAGGGCATTGCAGACCATATTCCTGGTAGCTTCCCTTAAGAGGGGATTTGTGGGTTTTTGTAATAATGGGATAATAATGTGTTTATGTGGTAGATTTGTAGCCAGGCTGGTGTGTGATAGGTTTTATAGAGTTAACCCTGTTAACTACCTATATCTACCTTGTCACTACCATTATCTACCATGTTAACAGAGTTATTTTTTCTAAAGGGATTACTGCTTAAGGAGATGATTTTGCAAGAATTATTTTGAAGTATCTGTTACTACTGTATAAATAATTATCAGATGTCATGAAAAATGGATGAATTAGATGAATGGATGAGCAGATAAATGGATAAATGAATGGATGAATATCAACAAATCAAATACAAGATCAATTAAGATAAAATGGATAAAATATAGTGATTAGATGCATGAGTAAAGATAAAATGATTGATTTTAGCATCAGAAAATGATTATATTCTGAAACTTATTTATCATTATTTTCTCTAATACCAATGGTCATTGCTTGGCCTAATTTGGATTTAATAACTCATACATCAAAGTAAATGTATCCAAGAAAATTACAATAGCCTATCTTCATAAATGCAATAGCCTATGAATATGAAACACCAGTTATATCAAAATAAAACAATGTATTTAGCAGATTGCTGACATAATATTCTGTTATTATTATTCACAAATTGAAGATTTATTATCAACTAACAAACGGCAAAAAAACAAAATAACATACTCATTTTGAAAAAATAAATTACTATGTTGGATGGAGAGTAAAATTTCAAATATTTATCCATAATTTTGCAACATTTAATGCCAACAAAAGAAGAAAAACCATCACAGGGCTGGAACAAATTGAAGTATACATTATTTTTTCCAACTCCCTGCTCTATACTTATTTAAAACATCACTAACTTTTGGCCGATATGGGAGTGTTGGCATCTATGGAATTCCAGAAATACAACACTAGCAATGCAACCATTTTTTGAGGTGGGGTGGGGGAGGAGAGAGGAGGAGGATGCCATGTCGTCCTCCAAGATGCTTCAGGATTTAAAATTCATGGCTTATTCTTTGGGTTACAGATTGTATGAGTCCATGCATACTTCAGTATATACGTTTAATGATTTACAATGGACAATGAATTGCACAAATGCAACACTCTCAATTAGATTGAATGGTCAAGAGCACTAAGTTTTTACAGAGGAAATTAAACACATATTGAATTTCAAAAGCTTTTACGATTCAAGAAATTTAAACGCAGAGAATAATACCATTGGACATTAGTAGTATTGATCATTTAAAAAAAAACGGGATAGATCTGGTTGAATTGTGTTGTGGAGCCTGGACTTCTAGTGTGACTAATAACGCTGAAATGTCAAATAATGATACAAAGGAAAAATACCGAACGAGGTCTTGACACCAATGTGGTTTTAATCTTGCTGATCTATCATACAATGTCTTTAACTATTAATTTCAAAGAACAGAAGATCTATTTCAGCATTTTTGAAACACAGTGTTGCATTAACGTAGAGTATATACATCAATTAGTATATAAATACAATTGTTTTCGGACAGCTAATCGGTTAAACCAGCGTTTGCAACTTGTCATTCAAATTTAGCATTCCGTTTACATTATATAGTAACACAATACATTAATGAAACTGTCAATAGTCGTTATAATAATAGTTATTGTACGACAAGCATGGGATTGTCATGGATATGTTGCCATAGTTTTCCGTATGGAATACGCAACCCATGGAATATTACCCAGTTTGTTAATAATATACCCTGGATTTGATCTTCCCTGGTGATTTAGATGCAACCTAATATAGTAACAATGTATCTAAGTCTCTAGACTTTGAACATGGGATAATCCAGACATTTATTATATTCACTAATTAACTCACCGGCACACTTTAGAAACAAGCGCTTGAGACAAACAAAAACGCAAAACGTAATTAGAACATATCTCCAGGCTTTTGACATAGATTTCTTGAAGTACATTCTAAACTATTTAAATAAGAAAGTACATAGTAGGTATGACAATCAATTATATCTAAAGAAAATAAATATATCATCAATGAATTTCTTTGCTGTAAACTTACAATAGCGAAAAAGGTAACAAAAAACAAAGACACAGTAACATAAAACATAAAATTTAAAACTATATTTAAGTTAGATATGATCTTATGTAATGTATCTAGCGTTTTCGTTGAATTGTTACTTTTATATTTATAGTATCCCATAACGCTGCATACGGTGTAGAGACTATAATACAAAATAAAAATATACGAACAATAAATAAAATTACCTTCGAATACGTTTCGGCTGTACTGGCCCTTCTCAATTCAGGTAATTCAGGTAATTGGTAGACGTATCCTTACTACCAGTGCCACAGGTCATCCAGTTGAACGCCACCAATAGTTCAGGATCGTCCAAAAGTTTTGAATAAATTTAGCATCAATTACCTGAATTGAGAAGGGCCGGTACGGCCGAAACGTATTCGAAGGTAATTTTATTTATTGTCCGTATATTTTTATTTGTATTATAGTCTCTACACCCTATGCAGCGTTATGGGATACTATAAATATAAAAGTAACATTTAAAACTATATTATTATTTGGTTTGAAATCTTTGCATAAGTCCATAGCATTGTTTATTTTACAGTTAATTCATCCTTGTATCCCTATGAGATCTCTTAGATTTACTTCTGGGTAAAAGGGCAACTCCAGGATTAAAATTTCTAAGGATAAATCTATAGAACAATCAGTTACCTAACTGACAAAATTTCACACAATTTAGACATCAATATAATGCTGAATAACGTGTTGAAAAGTGAGTCCCAAATCAAAAGTGGGTCTACTACTCAAACCACACAGTGTTAAAGAATACGAAAATTGGAGGTTATGCTTGAAAACCAAAATCACATTACAAATATAACTCACATAATTGGAAAGATAGTCAAATTCACATTAGAACAGGTAATTTTTAATGTGGCTTTCCATACGGTTTTCAAATACAATCCTTTGAAAATCTGTAATTTTCCTATTCTTTAGCATTGTGTAATATGAGTAGTAGACCCACTTTTTGAATTAATGCCTACTTTGAAAAGTATTTTCATTCATGATATCTCGTCCAAATGTTGTGAAATTTTGTCTGTTGGGTAACAACTAATTGTTCTATAGATTTATCTATAGAAATTTTAATCTCAGAGTTGCTTTTTAAAGTTGAAACACCAAAACAACAACAACAACAACAACATAAGTGAGGATCTAAGGTCCTCTCTAATAATCTTTCTGTTTCTGCTTATTCTGGAAACTAGCTTTGCAACTTATCCTCTCTTTGGCATGGCTCTGTCACATATTCCGTGATAATTTGTTAGCAATATTAGAGTTTTATTCGTTGCTTCAGATCGAGTCCTCAGGATAATATAATTGATATAAATTAATTGTTGTAGTACTAATTTCAAATTTTGAAAGTGGGACATATAATATTATCAATTACAACTTTATCTACAAAATATTTCACTTCATCAACATCTCAAGCTCATTTTTTTTCTCACTTTAGCAAATGAATCACCCAGAAGCAGGGCAAGTCAATAAAGGCTACACTTGGTAACGTTAGTGAGATGAGTGCGAAGATAAAAACGCAATAATGGTCAAATTAACATGCTTTGAAAGACAAGAAGCGTAACTTTACGATTCTATAGGTGTGTATATGATGTTGAGATAAGCAATGCTATGTAGTTTAATAGTCATAAAGTCGTGGGTAGCTTGGAGAAACAAAAACTAACATACAAATCCTAAATGTTAGATCATTATTTCTGTGTGGTTTAAATAATGACAGGTTGGCCCTACGGATGATATTCATCATGGTGCTTGCGTGTGGAGTTGGTTGAGGCACGCCTTCGGCTTCCAAACAGTTTGTTATTTTATGCATGAAAAGGTTTAAAAAGCATTACAAAACATATTATGAGCATTATACAACAATTATTTTGTTTTAAAATATTTTTGGAGAAAAACAGTATAAATAAATTACTAAACATTTATTTGTATCAGCTATACTACATAGAAAAAACAGAAGTGTAAAATTCTTATCTAAAGAAAATTTCCTAATAAAAATATATAATAAAATATAACTATATGTAAAAAAATTACATACTCAACAATACAATCAATCTGGAAAAACAATGGTTTATAAGGTCTTTAAAGGTAGCCATAGATGTGTAGCTAATGCAAGGCAAAATTAGATTGACAAATGCAAACTAATTAAATTTTTAACCATCACAATCATTCAAGTGTACGCTAATCTTGCTTTTATCACTAGCAGTAGCTACACCCCGGACATCTCTCAATTTCTGTGTTGCACTAATCACGATTAGTTTAGACAAACATTCGTAAGCCACATACATTACATTATCACTAATCGTTGAGTCAAGAATATACACAGAATTACTTAAAATAATTATGACCAGAATTTGTTTAAACGAAATTATTTTGTTAACATTTTCTTTTCTGCTATATACATATATATTAAAGCCATACTGCATTAAAAAATAACAAAATATAAATTCCATATGAAAAAAATGTCATAATAAAAATATATAAACAAATTTTAAAAAATTAAAATTTATTGCTATGCATTAAAAAATCACATACCGAACAATGCTAACAATCTGGAAAATATTAGTCTGCAAAGCATTTATAAAAGAATTATATTTTGTTTATTTCAATTAACATATCCGGTGTAGTATTTCAAAACCATGCTACCTCAACTTAATTATTTAAAAAAATCCTAGTTCTTCATAATGAGGTTTATAATTTGTATTTATTGCTCAAATTTCACACAACTTTTCCATGTTTCAGTTTTCTTCATCATTAACCTATGCAAATTGTCTATAAAATGTGAGTCAGACACAAAACGAGCAATGCATTCTACATTATTTTTTTTCTCTGAATGTTATTCGTTTTTTTTGTTAGCGTGCGTCATTGGTCAAGATATGATAAGTATGTTACTTTTATAATGTACTACAGTCATAAAATAAACCTCATTGTTAACAAGATTCATTAGTACTAATTTATTTAATTCTCATTCTTCAAGGATAATGTGTTTTATGAGGTTAACAACTCCTTATTTAATGTTATTGTTTAGAATGACAATTCATGTAATAAATTTAATGTAGTAGCTAGTTATTGTGTTGACTCTTGACCTGTATTCAATCCATCAGAACTCCCAAGTCTCACTATTTTGGCAGAAGTCTCACTATTTTCCAGTCAATCTCATTCTCTCACTATTTTTGACATTTTTCTCATTATTTTTGACATTTTTCCACTATTTTTTTCTGAAATTACATTATTTTTTCTGAAATTACACAAAAAACCAATGATTCTGTGTACACAATACCAGACCACAGATCTCAGATTATCCAA
>JAOTQE010040217.1:0-10006 GCA_025631205.1 Nesometra sesokonis
ATAATTGTTAAACGTAACAGTAGAGAAAATCCGACCAAGATCGGAAAAATCAATCAAATAGCCACTAGGATTAAGCCTTCATCTGCAGACGGATCCCTTTCATCAGTAAGTTTTAGGGATAAACCAGCAATGATAACCATACAGCCAAATTGTAAGCTTTTATAACGTTGGCCAGATATATGCAAATTTCAGGGAATGCTATAAATGCCTTTGTTAGAATTTTGTCAAGCAATAATAGTTGTTAATTCTAGTAGACACTGAATAAAATCTTAACTACCTCTGTGTGTCTATTTAGATCTACCCAATAGCACTAATTGGTGTAGATCAGTCTACATGTCGAAGATACAAAGATACAATCTCTACCGTGCAGAAATGGTGCCCATCGGATCTCAAACGAGATACATAAAATATGATATGATATGTTTTCGATATTAATTTATTTGTATGTTTTTTTTTTATTGCAACCACATAAATATTTAGTATTAAACAATATGAGGCAAGGCATGGCAAAAGCACAAAGTTGTCACACAGGAAGCTATTGAAAAATAAGCAAAAAAAAAACAACAGGAGATTTTTTTTCCAATTTGTTCCATACCTTTGGCTAGCGATGTCCAATTTTGATAATTGACCCTTCATTTTAAAGCTTGAAACAAGTGAAATATGTTTTCAATATTATCTCCATTTTCAATTTTGCATGGTTTTTCCATGACATGCCACATAACATTATTATAAAGATATAATATTATTATCTTTTCCAGGACTATCATGTAATCTTGATTCATCAACAAGTTGCTGCTGAATGCCATGTGTATGATCTTGATTCACGACTGACTTTCCCAACAACATTTAATGATTATGTAGATAAGGCAATCCAAGCAGAATACCAGATAATGGAAAAATATCATAGGTACAGTATAACTTTTTGCTTTTGTTGGCAGGATTTCCCAAATAATTCTTTATTTATAATATAAAAAATGTGTACGTGTGAATTGGTATTAAACTAACATAATATTATTATGTTAGTTAAATACCCAATTCACACATGCACATTTTTCTCAATTGTAACAACATTTTAACAAGGATCACTGTGTGAGAAGCAGCAATTTTGGTAAAGTTCTTATAAAATCTTGGCTAGTAAAAATTGCAAGTAGTTACAAATATTCCAGCCCAGGATTTACTATAATGGGTTTAGTGACAAGTTTCATTGTACAACGGCTTTTCAACATTTTGCATGGTTCAAGAATACCTCACATTTCCCATGCCTTAACTGCTCAGTCATCAACTCGCACATAAGCAATTTTTTTGTTATCTCATGATTGAGCGACCTGATGGTAGCATCAGAAGATGAAAAGCGGCCGCAGTTGTCACACAGATTAAAATTAAATTAAGACTGCAGTACTAGGTGAAGGTGTATTTATTATATTAACAGCCTTTTTAAATAATTGAATTAAAAAGGCTGTTAATAAATATGCAGAATTAAGACAATTCCATAGACGAAAAACAAAAGGAATGTAAGAATTTTTATGAAGGGAGGTGTTGAACTTCAGGATTTGTACCCTGTGTGGATGTCCACTGGTTGTTCCTCGTGTAATGGATGGATGGATTGCATTCCTTTTTCTGCTGATGATCATCTATTCGGTCTTTTTTGCATTAAATATGATGCACGAAGTGTCAGCCAATTCGTTAATAGCAAACAACTCTTGTTGGAGTCCCTCAGCTTGGAAGCTTTATTCATTTGATGAGTCAATTAGTGTGTGGACCATCCAACTGGCTTCAAGCACGCCGAATAACTCGCTGACATTGAGTTTTGGCTTTGATGTAAGATCTAAAACAAGAACGATGTCTTGTTTTCTGCCATTTCTTGTATGTTCTCTGCTTGAGACTTACAGCAGATTGACAGTTGTCATTAAGCCATGGGTTATCTACATAACCATGGGTAATAAACTATTTATGTACACTAGAAAAGACATGTTCCGCTAACATATTTACAATAGTAAACATGGGTACCTCAATATTACTTTGATGAAATCTTGTAGGAAGTTCAGAGTTGTGCCTGGTACACTGTTCATGGAGACATTTGCATCTGATAGATCACACATGAGAAAACCAGATGGTACATGGTTTAAACTACCTCCAGACTACCCATGCATATCAACATCAGGTAAGAATTGTGAATTTTATGGTGACATTGCACCTGATAGTTCACACATGGGAAAATCAGATGGTACGTTGTTCAAACCACCCCAGCCTATAAATGCATATCAACACCAGCTATGAATTGTTCCGATAGATCACACATGTGCAAACCAGATGGCACATTCATATCAAAACTAGGGCCTAGGTAAGATTAGTGAATGGCATTGTTCTCCCTGGAGTTCTACTTTAAGATGGCATTTGGCGTGTATTTTCTCACAATGCAAGTTTGTTGGCTCAGGGGCAGAGCCAGGGTACTCCATACTTCGGGGGTTGCCAGTACTTGCACTATCCAATTTTTCGGCAACCTGGATCACTCACTTCATAGCCTAACCAACTAACTAGTTCTCTGTTTGAAAGTGACAAAAAAAGCATGTTGCTGTGTTTTACAAATTTTACATTTTTATCACTGTACGTATTTACTGGCGGCAGCCCTCTTACAGCTGGCAGCCATTTGATTCTGGGTACCTTGATTCTGGAGGTTGCCATGGAACACTGAAAGCTCCTGGTTTCACCACTTTTGGCTGGAAGTTCTGTGTGTTTCTAGGAACTGCAAGCTCCATTTTTATTCCTTGCACAGTATAAGTTTGCCGGCTATAGGTTCATGTCTCTGGTAGCCATCACTTATTTTTGTTAGATCTCTATCATTGCTTGCTAGTGACCAGCTTAAATCAGTTAATGTTTAAATCTGTAAACACTGCATAGTATCCGTTCAGGAACTTTTATAGGCATGGTGTTAGTGTCCAGTAATTGCAACAATATAACAGGACATGTTGATGATGATAAAAGCTAAAAATTAAAAAAGAAATTACTGTCACATGTATATTCTAATGTGAACTCAACTGGGTTCAAATGGGAGAGTTGGTGAAATAACAAGCTACAAATTCGTTCATTTACATCTTTACTTCATTTAATAAACATACAAAAACAAAAATAAAATATAAGTACTAGTACACAAAAAGGCATTTGAATTAAATGTTATATCGTAAGCGTCAACATCAACCCAGTATCAGTTTGATAATTTGTCGGCGCTCGCCGGTTGCTCCAGATTCATTCCATTCAGTTCTTGGTCTAATACAAATTGACCACATTGTGATCCATGCTTGAAGCCTAAAAACAACCAATATCTAACTAGTATCCAATTCTTATGAAATAAAGTATTTTAATAGTATTATAAAATCAGTATAATGACTATAGCATGAAATAATTACGTAAGGTATTCTATTGAAAAGCATACTTACTAAAAATAGCATAATAGCTACACTGTCCTCGACGGCCACATCAGCTTCGCCAGTTCTAAGTTGTATAATAAATGTCGGGCCTTCCCTCTAGTTTAGCAAACTGCTCCTTCTCCCTTTCGGACATCACCTCACATGACAATTGAGTCTGGCTTGCTTCTGAGGCACATGTATGTCACATCAGTATGAACTGACTTTAAAACGTTATTGCTATTTAACATCAAGATCACCAGGTACGACAATATGCAAATTGTAATACCAATGGCTTAGCATGCTAGAATTAGTGACTATTGTATACGGTTTGATGGATAGAATGAATGAACTGACTAAAGTATGTGACAATTACAGTGTAGATTAATTGTTAATGCTGGTGCAGAATTCCAATGTCTTGCGGAAAAGATTTTATATAACTTGTTTCTTGAACCCTTCAACGTAGAAAATTACGATTTGAAATAAAAATAAAATTTCATTTTTCACCTGTTAGCGAACCACCCGACAAAAATACCACCCTCCTTTCAGCTGATTGTCCCAAAAAAATGTTATTGTCCTTAGTTTCTTTGAGTTCAACACTTTTGGCAATTTCTAAAAATGACATAATTGATAGGTTCATAAATTTGTAAATATACATCATAGAATGAGATATTTTTTGCATTCATAATTCCCAAAGTTTCTGAATGCCTAACATGTGAATTCCTTATTAATAATTCATGTAAAAACATCTTGCATACAATAGGCTAGGCCCATCTAGGTGTAGGTCGGTAAAACCAATGTCATTTTATGTGCATGGCAGTTGGCAGTAACCTTGGAAAATTGCTGATTATTGACTTAAAATCAGTGGCGGCACTATGGGGGGGGGGGGGCTAGGTTTCGTTAGGGACTTTGCAGGGTAATGTCAAGCCCCGACACCTAAACGGGCTAAAAAAAGCACTCAAAACACGGCAAATAACGGTTTTTTTTTTTTTGTTTTTTGCTTTTGCTCGCCAGACTGAAAAGCGGAGACACGCCCACCTTGGAATTTAACTTGCCCAACTCGTCGGGGGACCCGTGCCCCCCTGTCGGGGGCATTGCCCTGCTGTCAGGGAATTCCTGGCGCCGCCACTGCTTAAAATACCCGTGCTGCTTGCCATCGTCAGGATCTGGCTTTAATATTACTATGCTACATGATTTTGTTTCTGGACTAAATTCAGTTTCATTTGATAAACACTCATAATTAAATTTATAAGACATGTAATACATATAATTGCTCTATATTCTTTATTCTCAACGCCTAGTTGAACAGTTCCCTCTTTTGTTTTAGGAATTTTTTTAGAAAAGTACATTCAAACTCCCACTCTAATAAGGATATGTACTTGAGCTTATAAAATCCCATAGGATTTATTATAAGGCTTAAGGCCTTGAAAATTGGATTCTGATTGTTTGTTTACCTTGGCAAATATATACAATTATTCCGATAATTGTAAGAAAATATGTAGATTTGTAGTAATTTGACTTTAGGAATTTTAAAAAGTCAAATTAAAAATTTTCATCAAAGGTTCTACTTAAAAAAAAAGACTTACTGACTGACCAAAATTTTAAAATTTTTGTGGTTGAGTAAACAATTATCTTTTAGGCCTAATTAGTCATACCTCTTCTGTTAAAATATGGTAAACCACTGATATCAACAGTATCATTCAACTTGTGGTTATGACTTTAAAATAATTTCAGAGTGAGTCAGTTTTTTAGTCTGTGTATTAAGCCCCATTTTTTTTTTATTTTAAGCATTCCTTTGTGATACTTTTGTCACCAATAGAGATTTCTACTTATTCTAGGTCCTTCTGTTTGTACATGTTTACTCAATACAATGTGAACATCTTTCTCCTTTGGAAAAGTACATCTTTTAACATCTATGGACAGAATTCCTTAGTGGTGGATTTAAATGGGAGCTTAACATGCTTAAGCACCCCTGAAATCGACCAGAAATAAAATAATTTGGTTAAAGGATTTAAAAATAGATGCACAGCGGCTGTATATAGGGACTCTCAAAGGCAGTCGGACCTGTTATTGCAAACAGGTTTTTATAACTTTTTTTGATTGTCCCCCCCCCCCCCACGGAAATCACCATCCTGTATCGGCCCATGTTTTTAACTTCATCTTTCACCTTTCACACCAAAAACTCCCAAGTCTCAAAGACTTCTGGTCTCATCCTTCAGGCTCTAGGAAAAACCAGAACTTTTTTTCATGATTTAATTTTTATAAAACAAAAGCTACTGTTTGAAAAAAGTAACTCTTAACATGGTAGATAATGGTGGTGACAAGGTAGATACAGGTAGCTAACAGGGTTAACACTGTAATAACTACCATACATCAACCTTGCTACCTATCTATTATAATCAAGACCCATAAATCTCTCAATTAACCTCTCAAAGGAGCCTACCGAAGATATGGTCAACAATACCCTACAATAGGAAAATACAGCCATTAATAGACCTTTAGACTAATTGGAACTGACACCATAACAATCAATTACTGTACTTATTGAGCTTGAGGTCTCAATAACATCAACAAATATGCTACCTATTTACTAGGTAGTTCTCTGTGGTTCTAGGTAGATCTTCCTAGTTTTAGTTTTTAATTTAACATGGTAGACCCACCTTGTTTGAGGGTGTTATTTTTTCAAAGTGTTAAAGATTATAATTTCCGACAATATGTGCCTATGATCACTGAATTTTAATATCTGTGAATATACTATTTATATTTTATAGCCTCAAGTAACAACATAGATGACTTTATTTCAATGAATCCAGCAGTAGGGGTAGGTGATGTCATGGATTTAAACTTGCTAGTGGAAAGATTCTCCAGTTGATGAAGGTCGATGTGTCATTCATGAGGTAAAAATCAACGGAGTGGCATTTAGGCTTTTTAGGTACTGTAGTCTGTTACATAAATATTTACCTACATAAAACTGGCTTAAACATATACCTGGAGTGGCGCTGTAGTTTGGTGGTTAGCATGCTTGTCTTCCAATCCCGAGGGCCTGGGTTCAATCCTGGCTGAACACTAGGTTGGTTCCCACAACTTAACAACGCCATTCCCCAAACCTCATAATGAGACTTGGTTTAGAAAGCATGGCATAGATCTCATCCTGTAAGTGGCGAGTAAACTTGCTATTGGATGTGACACAAAATAAAAATCTAAAAAACCTGTTCTATCCAAATGATAGATCATCTCTTGAAAAAAATGTAGTATCGGGTTGCATGTTCATGCCGTCAGATTTTAAGGAAGGTTCTATTAATTTTTGAGGAGTTTTTCCTGATTTGGAGGAAATGGACCTAGATTAATATATCACTCATAGACATCCAACATCATTGTTGATTTGTAAAACCTGGTGGTAATCATTGCCCTGAACAATAGAAATTCTTTGTCCCAGGTTCGAATCTTTTGCCATCTTCTTGTGTTCAGTTGGAAGGTCGGAATATAATTTAATACACTGTCCTTCGAATGAGACATTAGGCTGTTGGTCTTATGGGCAACATAACTCCTTTTACAGTTTGTTATACATTAGGTGTCCATCCCCATTAGAAAGTTTTGTCAAGATAGATAATTGGATTGGGGGCCATTCACAATTATGAACATTTTCACAAGCGTACAAATTGTACGCTGGGGGAGGGGTCAACACCCAGCATACGCTTTCCAATATTAAAAAATGTTGATCCACATTCTCGTGCCCATCCCTGATCTTGGCATCTCGTCTCACTGGAAACTTTCCCCGCTGACCCTTAGTTAGCTCACTCCATCAAACTCCCACAACTTCTTGTGGCAGCGTTTCACTTTATGACCGAGAGATGGCCATATTCTGTATTGCATTATATAAGATCGATATGCGATCTTGGCAACTGAACACAATGGAAATAATATGAAAAAAAATCAACATTTTTCTTCATATACATTTATAGGGGAGGGGGGTCTTGAAAACTGTATGGTTTGTACATTTGTGAAAATGTTGATAATTGTGAACAACTCCTTAATTTACACTTAATCGTTTAGCAATAAAATATATGTTTATCCTTTATAAACTATTGAATGTGATAAGTCAGTGAGGGGCTTAACACAAAGTTGCCCTACATTTTTTTGAAAATATAAAGTAAAATTGATAAAATTTTCTAATAGAAATGTACATTTAATGTAAACTGTGGCAAAGGTAGTCTATATCATACTATCAAATACTGTATAACCAATTGAATAAATGAAGAAGTTAGAAATTTACATTGTTATTTACACTTATATTTTATTAGATATTCAACTTATGTTTTTAAATATATACAGCGTCAAAGATTTTCGTAGTACTTTTAGCTAACGACAGTCAAAATGATTTCATGTTGCCTCTTCAAAAATTTCTCTGTTTTTCTGCATACAAAATCATCTTCAGTCATATTGTTTTTGTGTGTTTGATTTACTAAAATATGTTCTAAAAATACTATATAACAGAGTATTTACATATATTATTTATATTTATTTACCAGTTCATATTTAAATATATTTTATAAATAATTTTAAAGTTTATTACTTTAAAATTTTGTCAGGAATAAAAATGAAGAATCAAGGAGGTGGTAATATGCCATCTAACGGATCTAATGGAACATAACTCTCATATTTTTGTCGTTGGCCTTCATCTAATGGAGGGCGCTGTCCAGTGTGTGATTCTTCTGTAGTTACTTCATCTTCTGTAGGCGGTGATTGAAATTGGAACGTGGACATTTCTATGGTAAAAAGAATGATGAAAGTTGTCAGTAAAAATCGTGGTTAACTAGATTTCATTAGATCTCATGAGGTGCATCCAGGATTCGGGAAATAGTGGAGCTTGCTTCTTCTAAATGGGGTACTTGTATTTTCAGTTTTTTCAAGCTCTTAAAAAAGCCTGCTTAGGCACCCCCTCAGTGTACGCCACTGTCTCAATCAATATTTTACTTATTAAATAACACAAAGCCAAAAACGCTGAAATGCAAATTATAAAAAAACCCCTTCAAACTGGAAGTTTTTAACATGTTAACTGCCACTTTTTTCTATAAGGTGTTTTAGCTATGCTATACTAAAATAGAGGGCAATATAACATTTTAATCACCTTTGTAACTAAACAGGCTAATATTTACACCCCTCACAATAAACGTTGAACTTTTTATTTCTTTGCATTACTCCAACAGTACTGTAGTTGGCGACATGCAAACATTACAATGTAATTGAAGAATGACACGCATGGAGCACCCTCAACAACACCATTTGTGCGAATACTGTACTGTATATTCGTTGTTGGCAGCTAATGTTTAAAGGAAGTTCCTAAATTAATGTGGTATCGGTAAACTTGAACTAGTTGACCATTAAAAAGTTGTCAAAATAGTGGTATAGGTTTATAATGGATGAAAGATTTTCTATTCTTAAAACTTCAAACCAAAGTCAAGGGTTTGTGTCTTTCTATGCATTAACCTGGATTCACTTCAGGCATGGATCCACTAATTTAGTTCCACTGGATCTGCCCATGGGTAAGGCACATATATGCAGTAAAACAGAATGCTGTTTATATTAAATAAAGATATATTTGGTATAATTTATTTGGTATGAGTAATAATGTACATGATGTTGCATGTCCTCTTTTACTAACTTCTAACTTTGTTGTCATACATATATCTTAACACCATATTCTTTATTAATTATAATTATCATTATCAGTAATATGCTTTTAAGCTAATAAATTATAAGGATTTTGTACAAAAATGTGTATTTTACAAAACAATAATCACAATATGTTTAGAGTATGTGAGGTAAATTAACATACAAAAAATCTAAATTTTAAGTCGAAGAGAAGTGTCCACACAGAGAGGTTCAACTGGGTTTATAAACATTGGAGCTCTTTTTCTGGAAGGTTCACTAATCAACTTCAAGTAAGAATGTATACATACTCCAAGCAATGAGATACGTGTCACTGTGACAGGATTCAATATTTCGACATAAATTATGTCATCATCGACTGATGATTACATAATTTATGTCGAAATATTGAATCCTGTCATGATGGCGTGTATCTCCTCATTACTCAGAGTAATGTATACTACTTTCTTACTTGAAGCTATTTATCTTCATCATTACAGTCTTACCATAATCCTGGCTTGTTTGTGGTCTGTCTTCAGTGGTTCCCTCATTTGTATATGGTTCTTGTGTTGGTGTATTCAAATCTGAGGCTTCTAAAACAATAAGAGTTGGGAATAATCAGTGGGGGGATTAACAGGCTTAAGCCCCCCTTGAAATTTACCCAGATTGTTTTCTTTTTTTTTTTTTCAAGAGAGTACACTAATAATCATTAATAAAAAAATAGATGAATGTTTCCCAGAGGCAAAGTTGAACCAGGCTGGTTCTGCAGGGGTTTTTTTTTTGCTCTTCAAAACCGAAATTGGGATTTAACCCCCCCCCCCCCCAGAATCGTATTGACTGGAAACAACATTGGAAAGCTCGTCAAAGTACGACATAGAGAGGGAAACCTACTCAAATCGTCAATAACTGTCCAATTCATATTTCGTTTCGTGCACTACCCATTTTAAGGTCCATTA
>JAOTQE010040228.1:0-21450 GCA_025631205.1 Nesometra sesokonis
ACTTAAGAACTTGAGAACAGAAATTAGTGTATTTAAAAATTGTTTAATAACATTTTTACACTGAA
Source organism: Nesometra sesokonis (assembly GCA_025631205.1). Taxonomy (NCBI): domain Eukaryota; kingdom Metazoa; phylum Echinodermata; class Crinoidea; order Comatulida; family Antedonidae; genus Nesometra; species Nesometra sesokonis. Next base: position 66 of record JAOTQE010040228.1, read on the forward strand.
AAAATGATAAAAATGTAAGAGGCTTCCAGCCCTTTTGAGGTTTTGGCTGAATTTTAGCATATAACATTGCAATATTGGGGGTAAATAATTTAAAAATACCCTAATTTTTAGTTTCATGGTCATAACTTATGTATTTCTTCAAAACTAGCAAGTTATTTTCAAATTCAATTTTTTGTCATTTTTCAAGTGACAATACATCTATAACTATATTTTTTTATGTTTTTAGAATGATCAATTGTGAAGTGCTCAATATAAACCTCCATCTTGGCAAATGTTCTGTCACCTGAATATTATATTACACTGTGAAAAATGCATTTTTGTACCATCTATAGACGGGTACTGTGGCTAGTTCAAATTAAAATGTATAGTGTTCTCTACTGGAATCTCATATTTTAGTGAATTCCTTAATTTGATGAGAATGATGTTGCAATGTTTCCTTTGGTAGGCCACACAAATATTTCTGAACATTTCTAAATATCTGAAAGGTGCACTAATCAACTTACGTAAGAAAGTATAATGCATACTCCAAGCAATGAGATACACGCCATCGTGATAGGATTCAGTATTTCGACATAATTATGTTATCATCAGGAATGATGACATTTCTGATGATGACATAATTTATGTCAAAATATTCTGTCCTTTCACGATGGCGTGTATCGCATTGCTTGAAGTATGCAGTAAACTTTGTTTCTAAATATACTATTTAAAAAATTTTAAATTATAGATTATCTTTGCGTGCGCCGCTAGTGAGATTATATCAAGAAGTAGAAACGTTCCGGTATCGTGCAATCTCAGATACGCTAATGACAATTAACAGAATGGAAGCTGCTAGAGTTGAATATCGGGCTGCTCTCTTATGGATGAAAGATGCTTCTAAAGAACTAGATCCAGATACACATAAACAACTTGAAAAATTTAGAAAGGTACGTATTACTTGTCAATAAATTTTATTTATTTACGTTACATGGAACTTTTACAAAGCAGTGAGAGAAGTTTGACCAGTGGTTGCAATTCGGTATCCCAATTGGAGTATGAGATTCACTCTTGATAGTTGCTTGTCTGTTTGGGCAATGAACTTTACTTGCATTGCTTCAGTCTACACAGTTGTCAGTGGGTAATGGAAGATTGCTGGAAAGTAACCTACAGTGAATTACCATACCATCCAGAGAATCGCACTCCAATCCGCTTCACGCCTACAGAAACTGGAAATACGCTTTATCCCTCTGAACTCTAAGGCTTGGAAAAGGATTTTGAACCGAAGAGCTCATAATACAAAACAACTCTATGTAAATGTTTCAATTATGGCTATCAAATAAAATTGATTACTACACTAAATTAGAGAAAACAAATTAGAAAAATCTAGTTCTTCTAGCCACTTGCGACATTAAGCTGAATTATTCAACACAAAGCTAAATTATCCAACACTTCATCAAAGCTGTGTGATAAGAAATGTGTACTTCACCGAAAGTCCGCTTTTTGTCCCTAAATTAATTTGTTAATAATTTTGTAAGCTAGTGATTTTTTTTTCTGATTATCTACCTGCGACAGTGATGTCAGTTTATTTCAGGCTCTCATAGTGCATGGTAAATGGATACTTGCATATTTTCAGTAAAGTGAACAACAACATATTTAAAGTTCAAGATCAGGAAATAAATAAAATTATAATTTACACAGTATGACATGCTTTTCTTTTTATGTGGAATTTGAAAAAAAATTACTGTATGTAATTTTCCATTGAGATCAATTCATAGGAACTCCAGACCTAAGTTAAGGCAAATAAACATTTTACCTGCTTTGTTGTTAAAACCAAATCTGGTACCCTGCACCTCAGTGATTAAGACTGTAGAGCACTCCCTTTAAAAAAAATAACTCTGTTAACATGGTGATAATGGTAGTGACAAGGTAGATAAATGTAGTTAACAGGGTTGACCCTATATTAAGGGATACTACCAAAGATATGGTCAAAAATGCTCTACAAATATACTAGAAAATACAGCCATTATTTAGAATAAACCTTAAGGCATTAATAACATCAACAGACAAGGTAATTACATACTACCTTACTAGGTAGTTCTCTGTGTTGCTAGGTAGATCTCCCTAGTAATTTAACATGGTAGATCTACCAAGTCAGAGGGTGTTATTTTTTTTTTAAAGGGCTGCCTACACAAATTCTGGATTCACCCCGTGTGGAGGCGAGACACAACCATTTGGGTTCATTGAGTATGATGATGGTTTTAGAAGTTAGGAGTGTTTCTTACTGGTCTCTAGTGTTTGGGCTATAGGCTTTGTAATTAGTTTGTTGCTTAAGACAAATTTTAGAAAATGAAGTGAGCCCTCTAACAGTCTCCTCAAGAGATTTTCTAATAAATCATATAGGTAAATGTCGGATAAAAATGTAATTTTATTTTATTAGTTTAACATTTTGCATGAATGCATTCTAGGATTTTTTCTCTTACAGATACCCCTACAGGAATCTAGTGTAAATTAATATTAATTTAAACGATGCATTAAAGGTTTCATGATGATGTATTTATTAGAAGGTCAATAGTGTTCTGCTGCAAGGCAGGTCCCTCATAGCTTTCTACTCCAGTACTTCCGGTCTTCTGCATTCCTCTTCATCTCATTGTAGCTCCGTCCACTCCGTATATCATCAAGCACATTATTCTCTTTTTTTCTTCTAGTCTTTTTTCCTACCATCCTTCCTTCTATCACATCCTTCACAAGACTATCTTTTCATATTATGTGCCCAATCCATCTCTTCGTCCTTTGCTTGGCGGTATCTGCTATCATTAGATGCAATTCACCAACTGCGTTTTCTGTTATAGTAAAATTAACACCAATAGTTTAATATAATAAATCAATATTGTTAATGTAAGTGTCATTATATTGATTTAAATTATCTAACAGATCTAATCAATGTTAAATATATAAATATATCATCAGATTGATTTTAAATTAATTAAAAGTGTGTTATAATCAGTATAGTTAAGCGAGTCTACCCAGCTGTACGATGGGTACCGGCAAATTGCTGAGAAGTAACCTGCGATGGACTAGCGTCCCATCCAGGGGAGTATACTCTCATCTGCATCATGCTACAGAAACTGGAAATTATCTCCAGCACTATAAGCCTTCAGGCTTGGACAATGGATAATCAGTAATATGAATGTAAAAGTGATCAGATTGATTATTTTGTATTCAGTTATGTATTTTGCATCTCCGATTTGAATTAATTGAATTAATTACCTCACCCAATGAAATTTGTTTATAAGTATGATTGATTTTTAAACTATAGTGAACTCATCATTTTGACTATTAAATTGCATGAATTAAAATGAGCATTTCTTTAAATTTATATAACTATTTTCGTATTGATCAGAAATTGTTATAATTACTTGTATTTCCATTGATAAACTTAAATTATTTAATTTATTACTATCAATAACTGTAATAAACTGTAATTATATCCAAATTTTAGTTATTGAATTTTAATTTGGTTGGTGGATCTTCGTAAGTGAGTTGGATTGCAGTAATTAATACAAACAGTTTTGCAGTTAGCTAAGTTCAAAAGAAGCTATTGTTTTTCCCATTTTTTTTCGCGATAGCCAAATTTCTAGTAAAAAAGTTCAATTTTTATAACCAATCCTGATTTGGTTTGAAACTTTGCAGACTGTAAAATTATAACAAGAAGACTGACCCTTTTGATTTTGAGGCTACTAAGATTATTACAGTAGAACCCCGTTTTTACGTACAGCATGGGATCAGACACCATACGTTAAGATTTTTTTAGTTCTGCTTTAGAAAATAAAATCGTTATAAATATTCATATTAAGTGAGGATTCGTAAAATTGAGTTACAGTCAAATTGGTTCTGACTTTCACCCTACGTACGTAGCCTAGGCCCAGGCCCCCAGGTTGCGGGCTAGTCTAGCCTAAGACTTAGCCTAACGTAGGCTAGATTAAAAATAAACACGGCAAGTTCATGAAAGGTAAAATCTCCTTCCCACATTGTTTTGTTATGTCTACTACTGTAAGGTATATAAAAATATTGGTTTATTTATCGGGCCCCACATCCCAGTAATTGTAAAAAAAATATTTTAAGTGATTGAAAAATTAAATTATAGTGAATACAAAATTGTGTGTTATAGAACATATAGTAACAGGTACCCACTACAAAAAAAGATTTTTCGACTGACCGAATTTTGTGCTTGGGCAAAATGAAGATTTTTTTTAGGCCTAATGTTTCTGCTTTAGAAAATAAAACCATTATAAATATTCACATGACTGACTAATAGTAGATGATAAAAAAGAAAAGAGATTATTTTTGTGTAATGGTAATGGTAATGTTTGGGTTCTGGGAATTTACGGAATTAGTTTTTTTTTAGTGTAGGAACCGTGATATAATTTAACACACTGTGGAGGCTTTACAGAATAATGTATAAAAATAAAGTTTAGTTAAAGTTTATAAAAATAGAAATTCCAGTGAAACCTACCTTATTATAATAGTTATACCTTAGAAGAATGGTAATGGACAGAAAACTATGGTGTTAAAAGAGCTTGAAACTTAAAGAAGCATGATTAGAATAATTGTGATCATTTTTTATTGTATTGTTTTTACATTGTTAGTGGTGTTCTTATTATGGCTATTAATATTATTGAATGCCTTTGAGGGGGATACAGAAAACTTGTACGTGCTGTGGTAAAATATCGAATGAGTTGATGGTAAGTTCAATATTTGCCACATCTCATACAATTTTTTTTCTGTTCATTAAAAATAGGCATTCAGCATAATTAAATAGGAATTGTAATAAATTAAATAAAAAATAGATCAATTGCGTTTTTATTGCATGCTTCAATGTGTAAGGCTTACTCAACTTCGTATTTAACAAGATTTGACAATAGCTAGTAAATCGATATTTTAGATACTTCAGAATTACTAAGTACTCCCTGAATGACCATCTGAAAGTAGATGATTGAAAATGTATAGATAAATGATATGGCCATCGATAATATACCACAGATGTAACTTAGTAATAATTGTGACTTGCTTTTGTGAAATTGATATTTTAAAAATTTTATAAGTCTACTGCCTCGGATGTGTCGGATTAGTTTTGCCTATTTTGCTAATCTTCATTCGCCTTTCATTTGTATTATGCTGGAAGCCTATGTTTGTATATGCTAATTCAATGGATAGCTAAAAAAAAACATTGAACATATGCCCCATCTCATTCTAAAGTGTGTTGGTGCACTGTGTGTCATTTTCTGCAATTCTTGTCAATGCTTGTTCACTAACTGCCATTTGTATACTGTATGTTGTGTCATTAAAAACAGTATTTTCATTGCTTTATAATTGTCCTACTAATGATAATTTAATAAACGTATAATGCAGAAACACCCCCGTGATAAGACCAATTGTCTCTTTAAATGTAGTTTTTGGCTTACTTGACATGTTACATGATGTTGTTGGTTTATTGTGACGGACTAAAGGAACAAGCTAACACCTTACCATCCAAACAAACAGGTTGAATAGCTGTTAAAATATCCACTAGGGTCTAACCAATAAAGCTCCTATAATTTCTAAGAGAGTAAATTTGCTTTTTTTTGGTATTAGGTAGTCCCAAGCATTATCCATGACAGACACACTTGAAATTGAAGTGGCGTAAGCATGTGACTAAATTAATTCACTAGAGTCTATCCAATAACGCCTCCGTAACATTATAAACAAACCATGTATTAAGATGTGGACTGTGATATTGTGATATCAGTCATGTTTTATATCATTAGTACCGTAAATTCATTCAAATGTTTGACTGATTACTAAGTTGACTTTTACTAGCAGTTTATATTCTGTGTTACACATTATATTATAGATGAATATACAGAAATGACATATTAGTTTGGCAAACACCTTTTCTAATGACGTACTTTAAATGCATCTTGTGAATGAAATGTGATATTGCTTCAAATTATTAGAAGGTGCTTAAATACAAAATACCCAACCTGTAGTGTGATGTTATCAGATGCATTGATTGTGCGGGTTATAAAGTTGAACCAATAGTGTTAAAATATGTATTTCAAAACCAGGAAATATATGCAGTGTACTCCCAATTTATTTTTTTAGTGGTAAATTGTCAAAAGCACTTGTCAGACATGACTTTTGGGTTGGTTTTGGCTCTACCCAAATATCTACATAACTATAGGCCTCTATGGGCATTCCTGTATTCTCTGTAATACTAAAGAGAAAATAACTAAGCATTGTCATTTTATATTGAATTTTTTAAAAACATTTTTTTTCATTATATATATCTGAAATTTTAAATGTAATATTAAAGATGAATGTTTATACTGTACGTTTTTGACCATTGTGAAAAAATAGCTCTGGCTTGGCATTTCCACTGCAAGATTTGAGCTTCTTTTCATGTGCTTCTTTGCACCAGTAAGTAGTAGTGTGTACCTAGGAAGTTTGAGTATCAATTCTCTGATTTATGTCATGTAGAAGAATTATGATAATAATGGTCCATATGACATGGTGTGATCATAGAGATGTTGTGTCAATGATTGGGGTAACAATGTGGAGAGCACCTAATTGCATAGAGTATTGCATAAAGACTTTTATTAATGCCAGTTAATATTTTTTGTTTGATTGGAATTGAAGCCAAATCAAAGGTGATAAAATCTATAAAAAAGTTTGTAGCATTATATCATTAGGTGTTTCTTTAATGAATGTAGAGAGAGTCAAATTACACATTTATTTATTGATGTGTTATTATAAATGTATATGAAATAAAGCAAGTGTAAATGACAAGTGAGGTAGAAATGTAATATAACAAATTTTGAAAATGATTAACACATTACTTTGCATTGGCAACCTTGTCATCCTAGTGTATTATCAGACTACCTTCTTAAGGGTTATGTAACATACAACTGTTAGTGTCCAAACTAGCAGTGATTTAGCGTAAACTGCTGATAATGCCAAGGATATGGCATTACTAGTGCTAGCAGTGAATGCCAGATTAACAAATGCGGGTGCGCTAACTCCAGTTTTTATTGACTAATCAAACTTTGCAATAAGTCTTTATTGACAAATCAATTTCGTCTGACTATAGTCATAGGAAAACTGTTTTATGATTGTCATTGTCTACCTTTGTAACCTATAGGTATGTGAAGTGAAAATTTGAATAACAATAAAAGATTGAAAAAACATCAAGCTAAAAATTATTCAGTAAAAATCTGGTGTTAAACGATTCTAACAGAGGTTAATTTCAATTAATAACATTTGATAATTATTTGATAAGTATGAAAATATTTTACCTATTACCCAGGGTAAAGTTTGATAATGTGGAAAAATTTATCATGTTCATGAAGAAAGGTATAAACAGAAATTTAATGAAAGACTGAGGTCAGGCAGATTTATAGAAGCATTTTTCTATTAATTTTTTCAATTATTACACATCACTATTTTTGAACATGGTAAATTAATAAAATTACAACATTGCATCTTCTTGAAAATGGTAATTTGTGATCTATTTTCATTTGATTTTATTATATCCACTGTAAATATTCCAATAAGTGCTCCCTCAAATTAATTTTGGTTCTAGAGATGATTTGGCTTACTATTTTGTGAAAACTAGATCATCAGTAATTGGGTTGTCATAACTGTACTGGTGTTTGAGTCACTGTCTTGGCAAACATGACAATTTTATGTAGTTTCCACCACAATTTAAGGGCATCCACTTGCATGGTTTTTGCATATAATTGGCTAACTCACTCAAAAAAGTTCATTATGCATTAAAATATAAAAAAAGATACCTTTCGGAACAATTACTCTGCACTGGATTTTGTTGTGAACAGACTTCGGCCATATCTCATGGCTTTGATTCACCACCACGATGGCACCCTCTCTTGATGAAGAAAACTAGAGGCTCCCCCTATTGAGGGAGGTCTCTGATGAGACTGGAGTAAACTGCTGGCAATTCCAAACCAGGATCTTTGTTTAAACTGGGTTGATGTTGTATTTCAATGGCTTCTCTGATGCGGCGCTTCCATTTTTCCGGGTATAGGCTTATGATTTTAAAGCTTTCATCTAGGACCATTGTGGTGGTGAATCAAAGCCATGAGATATGGCCGAAACCTGTTCACAACGAAATCTAGTGCAGAGTAATTGTTCTGAAAGGGATCTTTTTTCTATATTTTAATCACTAAAAAATGGAACACAGAAGTCTTCCTAGTGTTGAATATGCATGTTTGCGAAATTTATGATTTATAATTGAGCCCTACCGCACTGATCCGTGAAGTAGTCCTCAGTCTTATCTTCATTGTAAATATATAGTAAAATTCATTCTAATTATGCATAAAATAAGTTCTTACTCATCTAACACTGGCCCTTGGTTAATTCTATTTTTTTGGTCTCAGACACCCTTGAGCTACATCCATGGTACCAACGTGAGATTCGTTTGACTCACCACCTTAATTAGCCAAATATGGCATGTTAATCATTACATCTGATGGCAATTCTCAATTCAATTTAAATATGAACATTGGCAAGTATGTAATTACTACGATAAACCTTAAAGGAGTACCGAAAACTCAATAAAAAACAGAACATACAGACTTGTGCCAAGTTTATGTTTCAATAAACATCCCTCAATCTGTTTTATTTTGAATCAGTTCTATTACATGGTTATTGAATTAAATTCTACTCCACTACAAAGTTAAATAAAATAATTTAACTATTAAGGAAGTGCAATAAATTTAGTATAAGAAATGTACTTTAAAAACAATAATTAATATAAGAAATATGTTGTTATGCTATAAACCAGAAATAAATTTATAGCTCTGAAATAAAACCTAGGGAATCATTTTATTACACAATAAATTGTCTAGACAAAACACATATATATTGTAGTATTACTAATCAATTTATACTACTGTAAAAATGCTAATTTTTGTGGTACATTAATTTTCGAAACTTTTTCCTGCAAAGAAACTACTGCGAAAATAAAAGTATCAAATAAAAAATAGCAATTTCTATTAATAGTTTTGTAGGAAAAACTAAATATCTTTAAACTTGTGAAAATAAGAGCATGTGAATTTTGTGTTAGGTTCACAAATTACAAAAATGTAAATGAGCGAAAATTACCAATTTACAGATATGTAGGGTCTTGATGTTCTATGTGGAGTCCTGTCATCACATGATGAAAATGACTATAAGTGATCAAGTAATTTTTATTCATATTTAAATACCATGAACATTAAAAACTTGAACATAAAATAATTTAGGTATATTTAAAAAATAATATAAATTTTCTTATTGAAAGTTGTGTGTCACTCAGAAATAACGTAAAGTAATGAAACAACAGTCGACCTTCTCATTTACACACCCCTTGGGCTGGAAGGTGTTTGTAAATGAGAAAGTTCGTAAATGAGGAGATTCATGAAATCTGGTCAAGTAAGGCCTCCAAAACACTGATTTGTGTTTATTTTGTGCTCTTGGTTTTTAAACAAAGTTGTTGAATAAAGATGAATAAAATATGAAAAACAAAAAAATATCAAAAATAAATTATCGAATAATTACATCAAAGGCCATTATTTTACTGACGTCATTGACAGAATAGTGTTTGTAAAATAGAAGGTTTGTAAATGAGAAGTTTGTAAATGAGAAGGTTGACTGTTTCTTTTGTATGTTTTAGGTGCAATCTCAGGTACGGATGACCAAGATGAAGTTTGATAAGCTTAAAACAGATGTCTGTCAGAAGATAGACCTACTGGGGGCGAGTCGCTGCAATATGTTCTCCCACACGCTTGTTGCATACCAGAATGCGATTCTCCACTTCTGGGAACGGACGTCACGCACCATGTCAGCGGTACAGGAAAGCTTTAAAGGCTATCAACATTATGAATTCAACATGCTTAAAGTGAGTCAGTCTAATAGGCTTTTGCCTTCTGTGGGAGTCTTCAATTGTATTGTCTCTGTTTTAATTTTTTTCAGTCATGATTTTACACCTTATTAATTTTTTTTTTCATTAAATATCCTCAATACTCAATTTTACACCATTAAATTAACAAAAAACCCATTTTTAAATTAATTTTTTTATGTAAAAAAAACATTTTATTCTACTTTATATTTTAAAGTTTTTATCTTTCATCATGCTTAATATAGATATAAGTTATTTTTTTTGCAATTTGTGATAACAACATACTTTCAAGCTTGTAACTTTTAATTTAATTTTTCATTTGTATTATCATTTTCATTTTGCATGATTTGTTGCATGTTTGTGTATGCATGCACCAGTCCTTGCTTTCAATACATTTTATTGCATAGCTTAAACAAGCAAATATATATTTAGTTAAACAAAATTTACATATTATTTTCAATTACTTTAAATTTAGTTAATGAATTTAGTTCAGGTTGATTCTTGTTGTCTCCAATTTATTATCTATTGAAATAAAAAATACATATATTACAGTCAACTCTTCCAAAACCAACCCTCAGGAAACCAAATGTCATGCTAAACTGGACGTTTTTAATAATACTAATTTGTTAACATTTATAAGGTGCCTGTTTAAGTTGTATTATCATAACTTGCCACCAGCACTGTGGCAAGTGCACACATTCAATGATATTTTCCACTTCATGTCCTGTTGTCCAAAAAAAGTGCTACATTCTGCTGTCCACAGCATTGGAAGTGTGAACTAGTACACTTGGGTAACTCTCTACTCATCTCGAAAGATGCATGGGGTTCTTTTAAGTACACGCAATCCTTTGTATTCACTGGGCTTATGGTTTATAGTAGTTTTTCTGAGAAGACTTGTTCACCACCAGAACTAGGTGCCAGCGGGCCTCAACCCCATGCAGTTGTTTTGCTATGGTTAAAGGACCATTTCTTTCAAATATGCATTTTTAAAAATTGGAACATTCTCAACTCGACTATATTATATTTAAATTTAATGTAGATCTGCCATATTTTTGACATTTTATTACTTCCAAAAATAAAAAAATGCAAACGAAAAACAGAATTTATTGAGTGAATCAGGAAAATTAAAGCGGATGAATCTGTATATGCTTTTGTGAATAGTCTAAATCTAGTAACCATGGGTAAGATAATGTGGGACATGCATGCCATGTGCAAAAGTAGTACTTTCTTTGAGAATAGCGTGGGTGACATCTGCGTGGATATGATCTACAGCGTATTAACTGGGGAATTTAGTGGGATTTAGGGGCCATCCATAAATGATATCACACTCAAGGGGGGGGGGGGAGGTTGCCTGAACTGTAACAACTTGTGACAAGGGGGAGGGGGGTCACTTAAAGATGTATTGTCACTTGAAAAATGACAAAAAATATATTTCAAAACTAACTTGCTTATTTTGAAGAAATATGTAAGATATGACTATGACACTAGAAATAAGGTTATTTAAAAAATATTTACCCCTAATATTGCAAAGTTATATGCTAAAAATAAGCAAAAAACACCAGAAAGGCTGGAAGCCTCTATAATTTAGATCATTCCTCACTGTAAAAACCTTATTAAACAATTTTTTAATGCACTAATTTCTATTCTCCAGTTCTTAACTTTGATGTTAATTTGATATGATCAAGTTAATTTCAAAATTAATATTGACGATTATTTGGTCATTTTCAGGTGACAATATGTCTTTAATTGTGACATCACAATTTCTATCTTTCTAAATACTGTATATCATTAGTCTCAGTCAGAGAAATAAACATTGGAAATTCCTCTGCTCGAAAAAGAGCAAGACTAATTATGTCTTTAATTAGACTATGCCCTAAATTTCAGCCTCAAGAAAGTTTTTGCAACATACATTTTGATTATTTTTTTTATGTTTGTAAAGTCAATATATTGTTTGTTACAAAAGACATCATTTATGGAGGCCCCCTTATCAAAGAAATGGTTTATGCCTAGTCTAAAAGAGTTCAATACTTTTAACTTTTTCTACTCGCCACCAGCGCTGTGGACATGATGTTCACACATTCAATGACATTCTCTACTTTCCTGCTGTCCGAAATAGGTGCTACATTCTGCTGTCCACAGCAGTGGATGAGTACACAGGGGTAACATCCTGATCATCTCGAAAGGTGCACTGGGTAATGCACATGCGCCATTGTATACACTGGGCCTATGGTTTATAGCTTTTTCCAATCAAGAATTACACTAAAAATGTTATCATTTAAACAAGTAAATTTGCAAAGAAATTCACTTTTTTTTTTATTTAATTGAATTGAAGAGATTTGGAAGGAATAAAGTTTAAAGGTACAACAAATTGTTAAAAGCAATGCAATTGGACAGTATAACTGCAAATTATTACAGTATTCATTTTCTTCCCTATCTTTGATAACATTTCATCCCTACCTTCCCTTGCTACCTATTCCAATCAGGGCTCACAGAATCAACTTGTCCAACATCGTGGGCAACCGAAAAGTTGCATCGGGCAACCATTATACCCATTGCCCAACCATTAAATTAATTTGTAGACTTTTTACATATTGATAAAGAATTAGTTAAAATTGTTTACATATTGATAAAGATTCTTGAGGGCTACTGGAATTTTTATTGGGCAATCAAATTTTGGAGTAGGTTGTCCAACTGGCAAGTAAATATTTCAAAATTCTGTGAGCTCTGCCAATACTGTTATGTTGCTATGATTCCATGTCAGTTCTGTTTATTGCTCTCCCTCCCTTAGGATTTAACAGAAACTAGTAAACAACTGGCAAAATTATCAGGTGCCAAAGATTTACTTCCGGACGATGATGAGCTGGAAAAAGATGCGAAGGACAAGCGAAGGAAGAGGAAAAACAGGCATAACGTAACTAATGCTTTTTTATGTTCTATTTGTTGCTAACAACTAAATTGATTTGTTTTGTGTTTGTGCTACCATTAACCCCAAATCATTTTATCTTCTTTTTTTTTTACTTATTTTATCATTTTTAATATTATATTATAAATCTCATCTTGTTTTTTGCTTTATATAAGTTTATTACCAAAAGGTAAGTTTAATAATCAATGTTAAACTGATTTTCTTAAAGTTTTTAATCTGTGTATTATTTTTATGTTATTGCATGGTATACTTCCAATAGAAATACAGTAGAACCAGGTAGCATTATTTTGCATGTTGTAAAGAAATTGAGATGGCTTGATAACAAATCAGTTATTTTGAGCATTCAATTACTATTTTCATCCATGTAATGCATATAAATTTATATGGCGCATAAATACAGAAGAGTTTCAAGTACTGCGGGCTAGACACTAAACATTCACTTACATTCTACTGCTCTACTTGCAGTGGTCACATCTTGTCATGCAGCTATAAATCTGTCCAGGACTGGTGTCATACCGTGGACCAGTATACCTTGGACTCATCTCAAAAGATAATTTGATGGGTTCTTTCAAGTCTACACAAGGCTTGTGTATACATGCCTATGAATTAAAGTCCTTATCCAAGAAGGCTTGTTGTTTGTGCACAAATTATACTAATTTTATAAAAAGGTATAATACATATTTCTAAGATTCTAAGATATGATTATGACTAAGATTTCAAGATATATACCATCTTTTTGTCCAATATTTCAACATTAACTAGGTCATGAGATTTAACAAGTTTAACATTCTGATGCAGAAATTAGAATTTTAAATAAAAATACAATTTTATGTTTGGCCCTGTCAGTGATCGCTCTGACATGAGCAATTAAAATTTTTAAATAACAATATTTTAAAATAATTTTATTCCAACCTCCGATTCATGATTATTTTTTTTAAAGCAAATGATATGTTGGATTGTTATTTAGAATATAAAAAAAAAATTATCCTACACTTTGTAGATTACTTACTTAGTATAAAAAATAAAATTTTATTTTTATTTCACCCTCTTTTTAACTGATTGTCCAAAAAAGTTCGCAAAATAAGGTATCAAAACGCTTCTCCTTATTCTTTATGAAATGTTGAAATATTGAACACTTTTGTGTATAACTCGTTTCTTGGAGTATGTATTATACTTTCTTATTGCAATGGTTACTTGATTTATTTAAATATTTTTAATTTATAAAATAATGTTTGCAATAGTTACTCACTGATGCTTGTTATTAATATATTATATTGGTCCTTAGTGGTCTATTGGAATCACTTTATACAATAAAATTTTAAATTGGTCATTTGTGATTCATTAGAGTGAAACATAGGCAATAACAATACTACATTAGCGACCATGTGATCGTTTCTCATCATGATTTTTCCTCTACTCTTAATATTTAATTGATGTATTTATCAGAATCCCAGAGCCCTAATTACTCCTACAAGTTGATCAACGAATACACCGATGTGCTATTCACTAACACGCCTTTGATTAATGAGCCTAATTACCGACGTTCATTTGCCGTAATATCAACTACTATAGTTTAAACACTAACACTTGATTCAGCCTACATTCCTGTCTTGTGTCGATTAGTAACGAAAATATCTAGTGTAACCATCGCAGATAATGGAGAAATAAGTGCCATGTTGGGACGTTCAGATAAGCACCCCTCCTAAAATGGAAATTGCCTTAAGCGTCCAGTTTGGTTTGAATAAGGGCTCCCTCTAATTTGAATAAGCGCCCCTAATTCTTCAAGAAATCAATCAGACAACAATGTCCATCACCGACTAAATTTCCATCAGCATTTGTAACATTGTTGGTTTGCAAATTTTAGGTAGTACTGTATAGTTCTTTTCAAAAAGTGCTCACTATATTTTAACCTATTTCTTCAAGTGCCCCTTAGTTTCAACTCTGATTTTCAGTGTTCTGTTTTAGTAAGCACCCCACAAAATGCGTACTGTATTATGTTTTTTTAAAAGTCTGGATACTTAGTTGTGAGTATGGTATACTTTTAAAACAAAGCTAACAATATTTTGTCACCACTGTATTAATTACAGTATGGTGCTTGATTCATTTTAAATCATTGAATGTTTAAATTATGTTGAAATTTGAAAAAAGGTAACCCAATTCCAATTAACTTAAAATTTTATTTATATCAATGTGTAATACTGTTAATTTGTTGAAAATTGGCCTACTCGAACCAAATATTTACATACTAAAAATTATAGATTGTACCATTACTAACATTTAAACAATATAATTTCACTTTGTGGTATGTTGGGGTAGATTCTGGATTGGGCATTTTGGGGTACGTGAGAATCCATACTCTAGAGTAGATTGTAATCTCTTAATACTATTTATCTCTTTTTTATTCAATCATTTGTAATCCGAGCAAGAATGATTGTTCTCCTTGGCTCTTCAGAATGTACTTCCAGGAGAGCAATAGCTTTCCTTAATTTGGCTCTGGAAAATGCAACTATGCATTGGAAGTATTAGAAGTTTGGAAATAATGTGGTGTTCAGTACATCATTGTGTTTTTTTTAACCAAAATTGAATTTCTCTCATTACCATGGAGTCATTTCCGAAGATTGTAATTAGCTCTCCCTAAGATTCTGAAGAGAAAAAATTGCCACTCTCCTAGATTTTAAAAATATGATGCACTGCTTATTATAATTCAGAGGTGTGATCTCACTGAATTGAACTGTTTCAAATCCATTATTTCATTATTTAATTAATCGTTATTTGAGAACTTAGTGTGTTTTGGCTGTCATATTTTGTAAAAATTGAATTATTTTATTTAGTGTTTGGGATATATTATGCATGTTGATGGTCAAGTCTTATATATTTGCATTTAATAACAGGTTATTAGCTATTTAATGAGAAATATATAAAAATGTATATTGTAACCCAGTTTGATATACCAAAAATAATTGAATACCCATAGCCATCATTAATCAGTACTAAGATTTCAAACCTACTATCTTACTAATTTAATCAATTAATTAAACCCCATCAAATTGCAGAATCTCTTAGTAATGGGCCTCCTTGGGGATTATTAAATAAGATAGCTTTAGTGTCATCTGTAATAAACTGTGAGTTGTGTATTAGCAATGGAAAGGTTAGTAGAATTATACGTTACTTAATGGATGTTGAAAATGTCAGTAAAAAATAAATCACTTTAAAAATCAATTATATGAATCAATATCAATATTTTATCATATTAGCTGTTGCAGGTATTATTTGGCATAGAGGTATAAAAATTTATTTTGACAAAATGAGTCTTATTTAAAAAAATGTATTAACTTAAGTTTCTAATCTGATATATCTTTCTATAAATCGTTTAAAAATATTAAAAATATCAAGATACAATTTTTATATCTTTTGCGAGGCACTCTAGTTTCAAACAGTTTCATTTTAATTCAGTAATGTATCTTTTTCTACAAGTGCGTACAAAATTCACAATTTTAAAGTTCTCTGATACTGAATAATGGAGATAATATTTTAAAACAATACTTTAGATCCCTTTATTTTCGCAGCCCTAAATGTTCGTGATTTTACTATTTTTAACATTTCGTTAACTATACTACTATACTAAATTATTAAAGAGAAGACATCATAGGAGGTATAAAGCTGACTAAATCTTTTTTAAGAGTGGAAAATGTTAAGGTAAGGTGTATATGAGGAGCTCTAAAACGCATAGATAATTCATGTCCGCGCGAAGTGGACCTTAGGAGCTCAATCATTTCTTCTTGTTGTTGCGACAATAATTTTAAAAGCATCCAGCGTCGCCAGTTTTGAACGGAAATTTTTTGGACATTTAAATTAGACCCCATTCCCAAGAAACGTTCATTGCCCTTTTTTTAAGTTATACACCAGGGTGTCCCCTACACCCAGAAAACCAAAAACGCGTTTTATGAAGTAGTGTAAAATACGTTTAATTTCAACAAGCGCATGAGTAGTTTGGTTGGTTAAGACATCGCTTAACATGTTAGTTCTACAAAAGCGAAGGTCAATGGTTTCAAGTCCCACCACAGTAGGGTCTGACTCTTTGTTTTTTTACAGTTTAGTTTTGTCCAATACTGTATTTAAATTTGCTTGTCTACTATGCAATTCATTTTTTTTCCTGCAAGATCTTAAAAAAAACATAAAATGTTCAATATATGTGACATGGCCTACTAGTGCTAAAGTAATTAATAATTGAAGAATGCATTTACATCCTGAAATCTCAATTGAAGCATGGTCCTTTTGAGCGTTTGCTCTTGTTTATATTGAAACCTAAATATTTCATAAGACTGTTTTGTAATTCAGAGACAAATTTAATTTTAAATTTTATAAACTGAAGCAAAATTTATTGTTGTCATTTCAAAAAAATGTTCAGCCAAGATTGTCTGTGCTTAGTTCATGTACTCGTTTTCTTCATGGACATACAAATGTTTTGTAAGTCATAAGCAGATACCTCCCGTAAGAAACGCAGAGACTTTTAAACTTTAAAATTCTGATATTTCTATAATAATTTACCTCCCATAAGTGACTACCTAAAAAGCTTGTCCTTTTTTTAGACAATAAATTCAATTTTCTAGTATATAAAATCAATCTTTATGGCTTAATTTTATTTGTGAATCAATAATAAAGCAAAGTGTTTGTATGATATACCTTCATAATCATCAAGGAGCTTGTCTAATAGCAAAAAAAAAATAGGTAAATGTGCGAAAAAATATTCTGATGGTCCTTCTATCGGCTGACCCTCTAGTATGTGTTCACCTCCAGTAAGCAGACACTTCCTGGAGCCGAGGATGTCTGCTTGCAGGAGGTTCAATTGTATTGCAATTACAAATTTTATTTTGTGTTTCTTCTTTTCAGACAGATTTTTAAATGTCTAAGACACCATCACATCCATTTTTATTGTCTGTGAAAATATCCACAAACAGACATATGGCATTTCATTTTTTATTATCACTTACATATATCATTCATTGTATTTGTCAAGGTAATTGTGTGTGTTCATTTTACATGTAACAGAAAAAGACAATGTTGTATGTTGGTCAAGTGGTCCCTATATAGAGTTGAACCTCTCGTAAGCAGACACCCTTGAAACTGGGAGAAGTTTCTGCGTATTGGAGTTGGCCACTTACAGAATTTGTAAAATCATGTATATCTGCTTATGTTTGACATTGTATCGTCTTCACAACACAACTAGCCTCTTAAATTTATAGAAACTGTATTTTATATTTCATTTAGCAATATTTTTTTATTTTTTTAAATCAGTTGTTCAGCGTTATGAAAAGATTTAGTGCAAAAAATTATATTCATTGTCCAAAAATATCAAATAACTTTTGGATGTTCGCTTATGTGAGGAAAATAATCATGTAAAAATCCAAATATTAAGTCATAATATGTCTGTGGCCGCTTATGGGAGGTAGCCGTTTATGAGAGATAGCAAATAAACTGATTAAATAGGAAGAACAAACAGGTTTTTGAATGAGTGACTGTTGTGTGAGATGTCTGCTTATGATAGATGTCTGCACATGGTGGTTCAACTGTATGCAATTTATTCATTTGGTTTGAAATTCAGGTAGATTCTTATTACAGTAATGTGTAGGGGTTAGATTCAGACTTTTGAAACGGCGCTGCCCAGTAGATAGTCAAAGTTTTATGTGATCTGGGGAATGCTCCCCTGGAAAATTCTGGTGTTTTGATGTCCTGAAAGTGCATATTCTAACTGCAAACCGCAACATTCAACCGTTAACCAAGAGTATTCTAATTACTATGCAATGCGCAGCTCGTCCCCATGCATCTGGCAGTAAAATTGGTGTCCGGTGCACCGTTTTGGGAGTTCCATTTTAAATCATGTGAAAAAATTGCGTGTTTACATTTTGTGCTATTTATATTCTTTGGCATGGTGCTTTCCATGCCTTTATTTTACCTATCTCAAACATTCATGTTAGGTAATTGTAATATGTATAAATAGGCTTTTATTTATTCATTTTAACATGACATACAAATCTTAAACCATTTTTCTCACAGTGTTTCATTGCACACAGGATTATTTGTACTCGATAGTGTTTAGACAAAAAAAAAATAACTTGGTGCAGCAAATCGAAAACTGCTCTTATTTGCTGTTGGTGCTTATTTGAACGTTATGTTACTCAAGTTTTTTTTGCATCCAAAAATTATCTGCTTGGATTTATTATTACCTTGTAGTCGAGTGCCATATTATGATATCAAAAAGGCTCTATTATGCCCTGTATATTACTCCAATACATTTGACTCTTCAAAAACCAACCACCCAAAAAACTTTACCTTTTTTAAAGTCCAAAATCAAAAAGAGCGGTCAGTTTTGGTAGAGCTGACTGTATTGAGTACAGTATATACATCACAGTCAATGTGTTAACTCAAAACAGCAATGTTATACTATATTTACTGTGGATTTATAAGAGTTGATCAAAATGCTATAGTACATGGCCATCTTTTAAACATGGAAATTCATCTAAATGTTTTGCTAAGAATTGGTTACATTTTCTTTAAAGGGATTAACCGAGAATGGTAAGAAGACAACCGATGAAAAAGAAGAAGAAATTTCAGAAACTGGAGAAGATGTTGAACAAAATGAGGATGAGGAAGAAAATGATACTGATAGGTAATAAAATATATATGAATTTATTAATGCAGGGAATTGTATTTTAATTGAACAATAATATTCTGTACTTGTCAAGGAAATCAATTTTAATAAAAACAATTTATTGGTATTTTTTTAAATTATAAATCCACCAGAAATTCTTAAATTTGTAAAAATTTATCTTGTGTGGGAGTCACCAGAATATTCTAGGAATAAATAATCATAGAAATTCTGTTACCATTGTACTTTATTTATTGTTTTAGGTCCAATATTCCTCATTACTTTCTCCAATATGTGGCAGAGCCAAGCCAAATGAGACATAATTCGGAAAGTTGAAAATTAAGTTTTTTATGGACTATGAAACTATACATTATTATTTTTAACATGCAAACAAAATCAGTTTCATATGATATTTCCTTGCGAAGTTATGAACAATCAAAATTCGAACATTCAAAATGTAAGTTTTGAGAAAACTCCATTTGAAAATTGTTTATTCGTATACATTGACTAAGTATGGTCATTTTAAATTGCATTTTTAAAACATTTTTAGATCATATATCGAAAAACTGTTAAGATAGTATGAAAGCTGAATGTATGAACTGTATATTTTTTAAATAAAATAAATTTTGAAAAAATTGGCAATTTTTAAATTTCTGCCTATTGTGGAAAACTAACATTTGCGACTTATGTCTCATTTGGCTTGGCTCTGCCACATATGCATAGCAATTTATTACCTTGGCCAGGGTCTAGTTCCTCTTCATTAGACAGGTTACCAATATCATAATAATGTGGCCTAACATTATAATTTTTTCATCACCGTTATTGTTGAAAATGTTCTATATCTTTTCATGTGGATACACATTACATCCTCTTTTGTATAATGATGTGTTACAATTTGATGTGATAAAAAATTTAGGATGTTTTCTTCAATAGATGTCTTTTTGTAATGATTCTCCTTATCTGAATCACCCTATTTTTTCAGAATTCTAACATTCTAATGTGTTACATTTGTAGAGCTTGTTTCTATAAATTGCATTTTGTTTCAGCCTTAAATTTTAATTTATGAAAAGAAATACTGCTTAAGAATTATTTGTACTGTAATTAATAATTCTTCTTTAAAAAATTCTTATCAACTATTTCAGACTTATATCCTTTGAGGATGAGATGCGTGAGCTTGAAAAACACTTAACTAAACCAGAACAGCCAGGGGAGTTTGAAGATGTGCTGGGTAGGCTTGATGGTAATCGATCCCAACACAGTAACGGGCAAGACGACTTCCTAGGACTAGGAAAACGAGATAGATCGGCCGAGGATAACGGTGAGACGAGTGCCTATTTGAGTATTTTAGGAGGAAATGATGATGTGTCCCTATTGGATTTGTCACCAATTACCATGGATACCCCAAGTGAATTTAGCTCAGGTTTGAAGATCTTGCCAACAAGTTACTACAATTTATATAATTCCATCAGGGTTTCTTAATTTCTATTGACTTGATATTGGAGTTGGTAGCTATTTTTTGGTGATGGACTGTCTCATTCTCTTTCTGGGTTAACTCATGATTTTTCCTTCCTTTTTTTAATCATCTTAATAATATTAGAACTAACACCTTTCACTTTCATTGTAACCTGTTTATACCATTAATTGGTGTTATTATATTTATTTATAATTATTACAAAGAATATAAAATGAATGAGGTTTCATAATTTACATGCCATTTAACAATCAATATGAGGCATGAAATGGCAAAACCACCAAGTTGTGGGAAAATTGAAAATTGAGCTTTGTTAAAACCATATTATACTTTTAACAAGCTTTAAAATGAGGCATCATTTCATTTCATTTATTTCGTCATAAAAATCACAAACAGTATACAAATATACAAATGTAAAACAAAAGACAAACC
>JAOTQE010040229.1:0-10005 GCA_025631205.1 Nesometra sesokonis
TGCGCGTGCGCAATTTCGACGTAGCAACAGCCTTAGAACGTAACACGATTTGATTGGCTGGATTCCGAAATAGTAGGTACTTACATGGAATTGAACTTTGGGCTATCTATTCTGTGGAAGTTCACCATCTAGCCGTATAATAATAAATCTATGGTTTTATTATAATTATTTATAACTTTTTTTTAAAGAGGGTGACATATCCAGGACGTTTCACACATGCATCGAATTTTCTTAATCTTAAGCAGGGAACAGTTAAATTACTTAATTTAACTGTTCCTTGATCTTAAGATACTTGAACACTGAAATATTAAAGATAAGATGACAGATTATTGTAACAAGTGAAGAGGTATTACTGTCGATGGATACTGAAAGGGAACTGATTAAAGCCATAGAGAAGAGAAAGAAAAGGTAGCTAGGACATTATTTTAAGAGGAAACGGACTAATGATATGTAATGGAAGGAGGGATGAAAGAAAACAAACGGGTACGGTAGCATAAGAGACTCCTTGATAAAGGGGAAATATATACTGAATTACCCATTGAAAAAATAACTCTGTTAACATGGTAGATAATGGTAGCTACAAGGTAGATACAGGTTGTTAACAGGGTTACCAGGTCCTAAAAAAATCAGGGGTACCACCAATGATTTGGTAAGCAATGCTCTCCAAGTATACATAGAAAAATATAGCCATTATTTAAAATAAACCTTAAGGCATCAATAACATCAACAGACAGGGTGATTATATACTAACTTACTAAGTAGTTCTGTGATTCTAGTTAGAACTCCCTAGCAATTTAACATGGTAGACCTACCTAGTCAGAGGGTGTTATTTCAAAGGGTAGACTAATCAATTGATCAGTTTTATTGCTTACTTCATTATCGTTATCTACCTGGATGAATGAAAATCTTCAATTGAACAGTATTTTCATATGTAATTTGTCTAATAATTGGAGTTTTCAATAATAAAGCATTTCCGTACCCGTTTCTGCTCAGTAAGATCATTGACCAGGTCCTTGTTTCGATTTAAAGAAAGATTAATCATTTCCCGTTCTTTACTTGATATACAAGGATGCATTGTCGGTGTCTCATACACAATTAATAGCCACAACAGTGTCCAAACAGCTCCGGCCATGGCTGTCGTTAAAAGAATAAATAACCATGTTGATTTAGCATCGCAATCATCATCAGCAAAACAAATAAGAACGTGGTAAAACAGATTCATAGCAATATGTGAGATCTCACAAAATGAGTTGCATCGTAGGTGAGATCAAATAAGCCCTGTGCGTTACCATGGTGAAACCCAGGTCAAGTAATACAAAGACGCAGAACCGTGACTTGCAATTGGTTGGTTGGAAGTTTGCGTGCTTTGACCTTAGTCACACACATGCGCAGTTGAAACCGTGAAATGGCTTATTGAGATAATCACCAAAATATTTTGAGAAATTTAGTTTTTCAATTATGAGTATTGCGGCACACATTCCATCATAACTTTTTAGGCCAGTTTTCATGCAGGAAAATGTCCTTAATTCAGATTTTAAAAATTTATAGTTTCTTAAACGTTTATTTTTCAATTCAATTTCCTCAAAGCTGTGTTTCCATACATGACTTCAAATGCTCATATCTTTTGATCTACTTATCCAATAAATTTCATTTAAAATGTATATTGCAGCTTATGCCTATAGCCTATGCTCTATTAGAAGGTACAAATAATTCAATTTTGGATTTTCCTACCATGAAACTTTAATTGAACGCTTCTGTTTGTTAATCACTACACGCCCGTGTTTTGCGCGCCTTTTAGTGCGCACGAAAAACAGTTTGTGCTTCTTTGTTAATTATGTTAAAATTAATAAAAATGTACACTACATTTCAAAAACATTTTTTGTTTCTTTTTGTGTCAAATGATAATTTATAAAAAAAAACTAATTCCAAGGTTTGACTCAGAGGATATCATGAGCATTTGTTATTGTTCAACTGTTATAGTAAAATAACACAAGCACAAACCTTGCATAGGCCTAAATTGTAATTGATAGACTATTACCGTAAGCGTAAAATGAAAAATGCCATCCTCCAAAAAAGTGTGAAGAACACATCCAAGCGGAACCATAACTTGACAATAGTAATCCCATACACATTCCTAAAAAAACAAAGTCAAATATTCTGTACTCTTCGTTCGGCAATGTAGGTGCGCAGACAAAATGAGATGGAAGGTGATCAGACATGCGATCAATTTAGGCTGATTAATTTGTAACATAAAAAAGAACACTTCAGCTCCACCACGATAGGCTTAAGGGAGCAATATATAAAATGATGCATCTCTGGATGTTCAGAAATTGCATGTCACTCTTTTCAATTTTACTTAACGTATTTGAATGACTGAACGGTCTTTATGGGGTTGGAGTCGCTAGAAAAGGAAGTTCAAACAAACAATAAAAACATCTCAACTGAGCGGTTGCCCTTTTTTTCGGGAAATCGAGAACAGTTACTTTTAACGTAAAGATACCACAAACAAGCTGTTTTGGCCACATTAATATAATTCGTTCTAATCATACATACCAGATAATGAAATTGATATCATAGTGCTTCGTTCGTTAGGGGGCGCCCATTTACCTAGGATGACGTAGACACCGGGTATTGCTACTCCCTAATATAAAAAGAGAAACATAATAAATAAAGGTAAAATTCACTTAATTATCATATAAGTTACTTTTCTTAATTGTTGTAAATGATAATAAATGACTATTTATTTAAAAACAATTTAACATGATTTAAAAACCAATTAACACAATTTAAAATCCATTTAAAATATAAACCATTTAAAATATGATCATCAAGGCTTAACTTTAGCAATGAATCAGAAAATGTCCACTAGGCCTTTAGATTGAATATTTGGCTTACGTGAAAAAGGGCATCTGTCGCACACTACATTCCATTGTAGGTAAGTGTACTTATGATTGATTCAACAACAAAACGCCCTTCATAAACTTAGATGAATACAAATCGTGATGGAAAAGCCAGAAGATTAAACCCCTGCTGCTATGGGCCTTCCAAGCGAGGCACTTGGCTCACTAAAAACTCAACGCACACTACGAGCTACATGCCACATGTGCCACTTCGCTCACTAAATGTTTGACGCACAAAGTGCCTCGCGCGTGACACTTTCCTGAGTATGTTTTCACAATTATGCTACGGGCTTGACCTAAAATGAAATTTGCGCGCGGTTTCAATTCCTCTTCGATACAATTGTTTTCAAAACAATCAGAGCGCCCTCTAAATGTTCCGGTTATCACAAAAAGATCCATTATTTAATGAACGAATGAACAGACGGACGAACGAACGAATGAATGAATAACTCAATTAATCAGGCCTAATCAATCAATCAATCAATTAATTAATCAATCAATTGATCAGACAGGTAGTCATAGACATCCGTCAAGCTGGAGCTAACAACAAGTGTAACACACCACTTTTAAGTAAAACAAAACACTTTTAATAAACATCATAAAGAAACTACAATATAATTCATACTTCCGTCTTATAAATTAATATGATCGAATGACAATCGAATATGAAAATCGGTTAATTTCTTTGCACAACATTTCAACCAGTTTGGTGAATTGGTGATCGAATGGACTCCTGTGCAGTTTTTCAACCCGGCAGCCCCGAGTTTGGGGTTTTACAGCATTTTCTTCCATGTTGGTTGTTCCTTTTCCCAATTTGCCGTACTAAATGTACTTAAATATTTATTATATTTTAAAAATATATTTATCTTATTACATTGTGCGAACTTCAGCGGAAAAATAAGTCAGTTCAGTGTGCCTTACCCTAAAGAAAGCCGTGGACATTTCTCTGGAAACACAGTCTCCACACCTTTACCATACAATTTGTTTGTCCAACACCTGAAGTTATCTATCCACTCATATCGTCTCATTCTTCTTCTCAAAAGCCACATATCAAAAGCTTCTATCTTTTTTTCTTCAGTGTCACAACTATATAGAGCAACACTTCAAACCAATGCCTTTGCCAGCATCAGCTTCAGATTTAGACTCAGGTCTTTGTTTTCCGTTTCTTCACAATAACTGATGTTCTACTTGCTATTCTTAGGTCTGACCTTGATCTCTGTGCCACTGCTGCCTTCACCTCATGTGGCGTAGGAACCAAATAACTTAAATTTGATTTAACCTTATTTGGAACTCTGATGTTATAAAAGATACAATTTAAATTACGAATTCCGAAGATTTCACAAGAAGTTAAAAACCTATTTCCATTGTGGTCCTCATATATCAAATATACCTAACAAAAATAAACTATAATTTTAAACAGACAATTTGGACACACTTTCAATCTAAATCGGAAAATCAGGCATCTTTATATTACTCATTTTTCAAATCGGAAAGGCTCTGTTCTTTGATCTTAAACTCTAAACTTCATTATTTACCCCATCATACAATTTTTTTCACCATCAAAATAAGGTGTTGTAGAACACCAAATTCTCCCATCACTGCCAACAAGGCGTCATCCATGCAAATCGAGTCTAAGGTCTTAATTTTTTCCTGTTCCTTTGCCAACTGTAAAACCAAACTGCTCTGCAATGCGTGGCCCTATGTAATACTGCAGTCGTTGTCTTAGGATTTCAAGTAAAATTTTTAATGCATGGCCAATGAGGCTGGTGGAAATGTACTTAGTGCAATACAGTATTCTGTTTCAAAAACATTTGGCAGAGTGATTGTGGAAGCAGTTGGAGCAGCGGTGGCGTTTCGGGCTTCCAATCTATAGGTCGGTGTTCGAGGCTCACTCTGGTCACTGTTTGTGTTCCTAGGCAAGACACTTTATCCACGTTGCCTCTCTCCACCCAGGAGTTTAAGTGGGTACCTGGGAGGTACAAATGCCATATGCGCTGATTACGGCTGCAACATTATGGAATGGATTGTATGCCATAGGTGTTTCTCTCAATGACTGGGGGTAATAATTATGAAGCGCTTGGAGGCCTTGGTTGTAAGCGCTAGATAAAGGTCACATATTATTACTACATACTAGCTCTCACATCAACCATTTCGATGACCATAACTTCCACAATCTCCCATCTGCTTTTAAGTCTTCTCATCCAAGCCAATTGCTTTTGAGTTTTTGAGGTTCTTCATTGCAGCAGCAGATATAAATAATAGATATGTTTGTACATGACGATCATTAACTTTAGAGAGCGCTTAATTGTTTTCTACAATAAAATTAGAAAATCCTTAAATTCCAATGGATTTCATGTTAGTCCACAGCGGACAGTGTTCAAGCTCCACGTTAGTTGTTTCTTCACAATGTATTCTATTGCCATACTAAATGTAAAAATGTAATGTATTTTAATGTAGTTTGATTTATATAGCGCCTTATACAGTAAAGTCTCAAGGCGCTGTGGACCAGATGTTACACATTCATATGACTTTTTACGCCCCTAAGGGTCACGTCATGTCCAATACAGGCGCTCATTCATCTGTTCACGGCAGGGGATGTATGGACCAGTACACCGGGGGTAACCCCCTACTCGTCTCGAAAGATGTACTGGGTTCTTTATACTTGTTTCACCACTAGAACCATGGCGCGAGCGGGTCTCGAACACATGCTGTTGTTATTGTTATGGTTCACGGTTCCCCTGCATTAACCGCTTGGCCATACAACTCGCAAATGTACTTTAGATATTTATACCCAGTGGCAGATTTAAGGGAGGGTGTGGGGGAGGGGTTTAACAGCCCCAATCCCCCTCCCCCAACACACACACACTAAAATTTACCCGAATTTGTTTGGTCTTTAATGAGAATGGACAAATAAAATTAGATTTGCAGCGGCCAGGACCGCAGCCTGTATGAGACAGGCGCGTGGTCGACTCGTCTGAAATTGCCAATCCAACACCGCCCCTCACACCCACACCTCCCTCCCCCGACCGGGTACCACGCGCCCCCAAGGCACCAGCGTCGTCTGTTTTTCAACTCTGGTTACGACCGTAATACATAAGGACCCCCACAGGTTACGGCATTGGTTGTTCTCCCGACCCTCGTAAGTCCAATGCCGTAATGTATATGAAATGAAATGTATACAGCGGAGAATCATGACGTTTACAGAGGTATGCACCATAGGAGCTCCCTCTAGTTCAAGTTTGATTTGGTTACTTTATATTACTGTAACGAATAGTGTTTTCTCCCCGCACGTATATGCAGATATACAATACAGCAATAAGAAAGAGTTGGTAGCGGAAGCAAATAGTAGGAAGGGAATTGAGAAAAAACTACCAAGAAACGCTTTAAAAAATCTTATTAAATCGCATAAAAATAATACCGATTATGCGTTGAAAACGTTGCGCATGCTCAATCAATTAATGACGCCAAATTGAGTCCGGGGAATATACTGGACATGCACCAGCTTAAATGACCACTCAGCGTCTACTCTTCGTTTAATAATTAGACAAATTCAAAACACTTAAATTCAAAACTCCATAAATGAGGATTCCTTTTTAGGATGACGTGAAATTTTAATCGTGGCTTGCCAGAATATATATATTTTGTTATTTTGGGCTCGTGAGGTTTGAGTACGTTCCGTAAACGATGGAACTGTGGTTTGCGAAATAAATCATCATATGTCAAATTACATGTTAAACAAATTGAAACAACTAAAATAGGAACACATTTGGTAGCGATGTTTTTTTTTTAATCTTGTTTTATATTGTATTGCCGAATAGGTTTTTTATACAGTACTTTTAAAGTGGTATGACCTGCATTAAAATATCAGTGACATATTGTCCACGGTTTCAATATGTCTACAATACTAACAATATGGAAGTAAAACCATAAAGTTATTACAAAAGCGAAATAAATCGTAAATGAGAAGAATCATATCTCGCTAAAATAGGAACACATTTGGCAGGGGTGTTTTTTCAAAAAAAAATCTTGTTTTATATTGTATTACCAAATAGTTTTTTTTTATACAGTACTTTAAAAGTGGTATGACCTGCATCAAAATGTCAGCGACATATTGCCCACGGTTTCAATATGTCTACAATACTAACAATATGGAAATAAAACCATAAAGTTATTACAAAAGCGAAATAAATCGTAAATGAGAAGAATCATATCTCGCATCACTACATTTTAAAATATGTTGACATTTTATTAATTGCTACAAGACTATTTTTAAAGTGCTTAAGACAGAAATGTTTCTTAGACACACATGGTAAAACACAAGAAATATCATCATACTAACCTGTCCTATACCGTCTAAAATACGTGATGCGATCAACAAATTAAAACTCATCCCCGATACAATCGGTATCAATGCGTTTAATACAGACGACCATATAACAGCAAATGCGATAATCTTTTTCCCACCAATCATCCCAGCGATCCATCCTCCTGGAATTGGCATAATGGCGTAGCCAATATAGAAAGAGCCCAGAATGATCTGTTGTGTTGTCCTGTTCCAATCAAATGTTTGAATCTAAAAAATGATTATATTTCAGGTAAAAGATTATATTAATTATTATATAATTATAGTATATTATAGGCCTATTACACTACACTACACTGCTCTACAATAAACTAGACTGACTGCACTACATTAAACTACATTACGTCACTCTGCACTGCACAACACCACATAACTACACTACAATACACTGCACTAAGCTACACTACGCTATTCTGCACTACACTACACTAAACCACGGCAGTACACTACACTACACTGCATTACACTACACTGTACACACTACACTACACTACTTTATTCTACATTGCACAGCACTACACCAAGCTACGTTACACTACTCTGCAATGCGGGCTCAAGTTCATTAAATCGATAGGATTAAGTTCAAATCATAAAAATAAACTTGACAATAGCGCTTTTAAATATTGTCAAATGAGAGTATAACATCTGAATTACCGGATTAAAAAAAAATCTTCATATAATGTCTGTTCACTTTTAATTGACAAAACAATAATCATGAAAATTGTTGATGTAACATACGTTACCATAGTTATTTTTATATTTTACACTTAATAAAAGTAACTAATTGATAGTAGGCCTACATATCTTTCTCTTAGGCTTCAGTTTTCCTTTGGAATACACTGCCATTGAACATCAGACAGGCAACTTCCATCAATGCTTTCAAAGCCCTTTTAAAAACCTACCTTTTCCAACAATATTTTTCCTAATACTAGCATGTCATGATGCATCTTGGCAGTTTTAGTGTTGGTTAATTTGTTTAGTTAGTTGCCCATATAACTGAGAACACCTGTGAGTTCATACTAGCCGGTCTGTGCACCTTAAATTGCTGGTAAACGGGATGCAGTTGTATGGGTTTTGTTTTTTTTCTTGGTAGTTTTAGTTTATGGTATTTCGTTTTATTTAACTGCCACTGCTCTATACTGTAAAGCGCATTGAGGCTTGATGCATAATGCGCTATATAAGCCCAAATAATAATAATTATTATTATTATTATTATTACATATAATTGGCTATGAAGGTTTAAAATAGATAATGTTAAGAAATAAAAAAAAAATATAATAACTTATATACTCATGTTCATTTTATTTTCTTAAATACTTTGAAAGTATCAAAAAATAGGTATACACTTATATGTTTTCTTTCATAGTTTGTGTGTACCCATGAATTCCATTCTGAAATTGAAACGAGGGTACAATTATGTTTTCAACTTTTAAATAGGCACAACAAGCATTCTTAATCAGTATAATCTTTCTTCTTATGCATGTTTCAAAATGTGTAACGCAAGTTACTTATATGGTAACCTACGTTACTTGTATGTTTTAATCAAATATTTTGTTTGAAAACAACACTTATAACTTTTAAAATAAGCCTGTAATATCATTTGTATGCATTTCCAACACCACCTGTAATAAACAAACTGATTATTACC
Source organism: Nesometra sesokonis (assembly GCA_025631205.1). Classification (NCBI taxonomy): domain Eukaryota; kingdom Metazoa; phylum Echinodermata; class Crinoidea; order Comatulida; family Antedonidae; genus Nesometra; species Nesometra sesokonis. The sequence goes on from JAOTQE010040229.1 coordinate 8,912, forward strand.
AACCGGTAATTATAATTTTTTCCGATATTCTAATTCCTAAATAATATATTAAAACCAAAGTATTATTTATTATTAAGTAATGTTTATTTTAAGGAGAAAGTGGAACGCTCCCTTTAAATTAATTAATTAAATAACAGTCAATAGTTCTAAATTTATGTAATATCAATTGTATGCATTGAGTAATGACTCTAAAATTGCAAACCCTACACATCTAACTACCTTGGTAACGTATGTTACTTTGCCGTTAATTTGGTACTAGTAATAATCATGCGTCGTCTTTCTTCCTGACATACAGAATAACGCTAAATAATTATAACTACTAAAATTAAACTTGGCAAAACTAAAGATTACCATTTATTTTATCAACTTATCACAGAAAAAGTCAAATTGCGTTTGTAATTTTAAATGTATAATGCACTATTGGAGACAAGGTATTTTAACAATCGTGCCGATTTAGTGAATCTGAGCCACAATACACACTATCACATCACAACACATTATATCACATCGTATAATATCACATCACATATATCATATCATATCATATCATATATCATATCATATATCATATCATATATCATATCATATATCATATCATATATCATATCATATATCATATATCATATCATATCATCTCATATCATATCTCATATCATATATCATATATCATATCATCTCATATCATATTATCTCATATATCATATCATATCATCTCATATCATATATCATATCATATCATATATCATATCATATCTCATATCATATATCATATATCATATCATATCATCTCATATATCATATATCATATCATATATCATATCATATCATCTCATATATCATATATCATATATGTGGAAATTTTGAAATCCATCCTACCCTATAATGTACTTCTTCTAATTTATAAATCGCTTATATTGCCAACTCTTACTTACGGTTTATCAGTCTGGGGTATTGGTAATCTGACTAATCTAAACAGGATCCACATACTTCAGAAAAAGGCCCTTCGTATTATATGCAATGTTAATTTTAATCATCCCTCAAAACCACTTTTTATTGTCACTAAAACATTGAATATTTATGACTTATATGAAAAG